>JAYMTA010002119.1:0-17477 GCA_036897625.1 Pelargonium cotyledonis | reverse complement strand
GTGTAAAACCAAAAAAAAAAAAAAAAAAAAAATTGTTCCTTATGGTTCCTAACATGAAACAACAAGCTAATCAACTACAGAAACACTCACAAGCTATCAAAGATCAAAACAACACCGTCCATAATTAAATCAACTAAACAAGTAAACATCAACAGATCAGGATTCAGGAATATGAAATGGATTGAGTAAAGTTACAGTGTTCTTCATGGTATCGGTGGCGACTATGTCGGAGTTGTCGTCGCGGAAGTAGGAGGGGAGGCAATCGGAGAAGAGGCTGATGCCGACGCTCCACTCGACGACGAAGTGGCGGGCACCGCCGCCCCCCCCAAACCCCAGCACCCCCTCAGGGCGTGCCCCCACCCCCTCTTGGTGACAACCCTG
This sequence comes from Pelargonium cotyledonis, assembly GCA_036897625.1. Classification (NCBI taxonomy): domain Eukaryota; kingdom Viridiplantae; phylum Streptophyta; class Magnoliopsida; order Geraniales; family Geraniaceae; genus Pelargonium; species Pelargonium cotyledonis. Next base: position 17,096 of record JAYMTA010002119.1, on the reverse strand, counting down.
TCTTGGCAGGTCTCACAACTGCCATAAGAGCCTTCACAGAGCAATTCAATGAAGTCATCCTAGCAACCCTCACTCTCTCTTTCCCGTGCAGCTGCTCCAGAATCAACCCGCCGATCTCGTTCGCCATCGATCGCCACTGTAGCTTGACTCTACGGCTCGTACAGCTATAAATACATACACGCGCGCGATTTGTCGGAGAGTGGAATAAAATGTGAAAGTAGACAAGAAATTGAGACTGGTGAGTCAGAAAAGGACAAAGCTGACTCAGCTGGCCACTCTCAATCTAAGCGCGTGAAATCCAAATACCTGAAAAACCGGGGGTGCCCGCCGTTGGCAAAACCAGGTACGTTTCTTTGCATGCAATAAGAGGAGATGAATGTTTATCTACGATTGGTACATGTCTTGTAGATGTTTTGGTGGATACTTTTGTTTGGTAACACTTTTGACATCTCTACCAAAAAAAGGAAATAGGAAAGTGATGGGCTATATATTTGGTACATGTTTTTATTTTCATTTTGATTTGTGAATCGACTTGTTAATCTATTGTAGTATCTTCAAATTATGTATCAAAATTAGTTTCTCGGGTGGGTTCTTTGGTCTTCAAAAATTGTTCATACCATTGATTTTGATTTTTAATAATACATGAGTTTTTTTTCTAGCAATAATACATGACTCGGTTTGGGTATAAAGGACAAAAAACAAAACTTAGTAAAAAGTTTTTTATGCTGCTTTGGTTGTTTTATCCGGCTCGAACGAAAATTAGTTTAGGTGTCAAATTACTGTCAAACCTTGTTGTCTAGACAAAAGAAGACGTATGGAAATTTTCAATCCTGTTTGTCTGAAGAAAAAAAAATGTTCCCGAAGTCTTACGTATGTAGATGACGTGGAGAAACGACGTCGGATTGTTAAGGAAATTTTCGATGATGTCAAAGTTGAAATTTACGAGATATCAAACCACAGACGACTCGAGAAGGACAAACAGATCAAATTTAAAGAATAAATAAAAATAAATATATATTCCGTGAACACCTCCACCTCCACCTCCGTTGAGGCTGGACGTGAAACGGCGGCGCTTGATCGGAACAGTAGATTTGGGGTGGAGGCGTTTCTGTGGTGTCCTGGTTTTCTTCTTCTTCTGGAGAATTAAGGAAAACCGGGAACGTTTTATCTCTGCCGCCGGTTGATTTTTGATCGGAGGCATTATCTGTATCTAGGTTTGGATTTTGTGGATTATTAATTGATGTGGTTGTGGAATTGGTTGTGGGGTTCGGAATCGGGTCCGTTCGGCGATGAATCACAAGTAGAGGGGAAGAGGAGGGTGGTCGTCGTTGGTGGCGGAGTCGGTGGCTCATTCGTCTCCTACCACCTCCAATCTTTCGCCCAAGTTACTCTCATTGATACGTAAGCTCCTTCCTTTATTCATATTTTTTCTGGGTTTTGCTTCTTGAGCTTATGCACACCACCTGTTTGCTTTAATTCCGAGTTCATGATTTTCCCCTTTTGCATGTGTTGTGTGTGTTCTGGAGCTCGGTTGAATCTTTGAGCTTCTAGAAAAGCCATGAACTGATCATCACCTTTGTCTTTTTGTTTGCATAATATTTTGTGCATTTGGGTGGGGATGTAGCATTTTCAGTGAGAAATATTTAGACCTATTCAAACAAGCAACAAATTAACATGGCTCGAATATCTCTTTGTAGAGGATGGTATAGAATTGGTGATTGGACTGGTTTTGATGATTGTTGAGTTGGGCGGCAGTTGTTATTAGTTGAGAAGATTGCTAAAAACTGTTATATAGCCATCTTCTGCATTGTAGTGTTTCTGACATGGACCACATGGTAGTGAATGATATCACTAGTCTCTAGCTTAACATATGGTTCACCTGGCTCCCACCATTGGGGGGTTTCACAGTGAATCATTTATGTACGTAGTTCTAACACTATATTTGCAGACAGACTGTTTTTCTAACTCAAAACCTGTGCACTTGAGGTCACAATGCAACAAGTTTACTATTGTGCCAAGGCTGACCCTTATGGAACAAGTTGTGGTAGACACATTGCCTCCTTTTGTTTTAAGTGTTGACTGTGGTAGGTTTCACCTTAGTTTCTGAAGGCTGAAGTTTAGGCTATTTGATCTCTTTTAAGCTGATTCTCCTTAAGTTTCTTCTACATGGTTGTGTGCTCCACACCGCAACTTATGGCTTTAAATTTGAAAATCCGGCAAGCATCTATTCTTTCCACCACTACTTGCTGAATCTTTTCATTATTCTTCTTTTGTTCCATATGTATCTTCATTGTTGAAATGAAATGACATCAGGAATGCGTATTTTGAGATTCCATGGGCGAGTGTGAGAGCATTTGTGGAGCCATCATTTGCTGAGAGAGCACTTATTGATCGTAGTGAATACCTTCCAGAAGTGCAGACTATAACATCCTATGCAATTAATGTAACAGAAAGTAAAGTGATGATTGCGGATGGCAGATTGATAGAATATGATTATCTTGTTATTGCCTCGGGACACGTAGGTTATGCCGCCACAAGTAGAACTCAGAAGCTTGCTTATTACCAGGCAGGTAAATACATACAGATACATGGCAAATTCAAGCTTCCCATTTTGTTCTAACCGACAATATGAATGTCGGTATCATGATCTTTGTTTAATATGCATCCACTCTGACTTCAGTCCCTTTGCAATTGCAGAGTGTGCGAAAATAAAATCTGCCAAGTCAATTTTGATTATTGGTGGAGGGCCCACTGGTGTGGAACTAGCTGGTGAAATTGCTTTTGACTTTCCAGAAAAAAAGCTGACACTGGTACATAGGGGATCTAGGTTGCTAGAATTTATTGGTGCGAGGGCTTCCCAGAAAGCATTTGATTGGCTCACATCTAAAAATGTTGAAGTACTCTTAAATCAATCCATTGATTTGAGCACTGGATCAGATGGATATTATCAGACTTCTATTGGACAAACTATACAAGCCGATTGTTACTTTGTATGTACAGGGTTACCTATGGGTACATCTTGGCTTTTGGATACTATTTTGAGAGGTAAAATGGATCTTCGAGGAAGATTGATGGTTGATGACAAATTGAGAGTTCGGGATTACAAAAATATTTTTGCTGTAGGCGATGTTACTGATATTCCAGTAAGTTGATCGTGTCTATCTTAATTTATCTTTGTTGGCTATTACATTTGTATTTTGCCCATTACTTGCCTGAGATGATACTTAACATTTCTAAGATGAAAGAGTAGATACCATCTGAACTTTTTGCAGGGGTAATAGTCAGGGTCTTACCTGCAAATACCAGACTGACTACCTCTTTCCAGGTTTTATTTTTCTTTTGTCTAAATTCGGTCTTTGGACAGAGTTGTGATTTGGGCTCTCATAGGTGAGAGATAGTTAAATGTATCATCTTTTCTTTTGTTTTAGATTGGTTAGGTGATTATATAAAATGTGAGGATAATTTTGAGAGTTGAAAACCAATTTGCTTTGTTTTAAAGCCTCTAACCAGCTCAATATTTTGTTTGTATGGGATTAGTTGTTTTATGTTGTCAGTGAAAGTGAAGTTAATCCAAGTAGCCTGAAGTAGCTTTTTTTTTTGTTTTTTTTTTTTTTACATGGCATATGAAAATCATGTTATTAGACTGTTGTCATCATCAGATATTCCGTTGACCAATATGGCTTGAGATTGTTGGATTGTGGACATGCATCCACTCCTCTAACATTGAAGCAAAGATTATATTGAATTATAAGCTTGCGACTTGTTAGAGGTACTCAGATGCAGGTTGGTTTACCACATAGACAGACATGTGTGGCTCTCAGCTCTTTACAGACCTATTGAATGGATAGTGTATAGACAAGGTTTTGTTTCTTTTAAATATGACCTTGAAAGAATCCACAAAGAAACTTGCCTGCCCTTTTAGCTATTCACAAACCATAGCAATTGTTAAGTAGTACAGCCATTTATTATTTGCGCTTGACTGATTGTGTTATGTCATGATACCTTCATATAGCTTATGTTTAATTATTTTTTTCATCTAATATTCAGGACTTCTTCATATTTCAGGGAAACTCTTTTGTTACACATCTATGATAAAAAGTTTTTTTTTTTTTTTTTTTGCCAGGAAATCAAACAGGGGTATCTGGCCCAAAGGCATGCTCTTGTGGCTTCCAAAAACATAAAGTTAATGATGACTGGGAGAGAGGACAAGATGGTTAGCTACAGTCCTGGTTTACCAATTGCATTTGTTTCATTTGGGAGGAGGGAAGCAGTGGCCCAGTTTCCGTTTTTGACAATTCTTGGACGCATTCCTGGCATGTTGAAGTCTGGGGACTTGTTTGTGGGAAAGACAAGGAAACAACTTGGATTGAATCCCTACCTTGAACCCAAGTGAGCTGAATTTAGTTTTTTAGTTTATCTCTTTTCATTCTTAATTTATAAATTGCACATATTTTTGTATGCTGTCAGAGAGTCCCAGGAAGAAACACGAATAACTAACAAGTAACTTACTAACAGTTAATTGGATAAATATTCTGTAGAACAAATCTGCCATCTCTCTCTCTCTCTCTCTCTCTCTCTCTCTCCATGTACTCCAAATGCTTGCATATTGCATATACAGAATATCTTGAACTCCCTTTTGATGCTTGCACAATTACTCGTGCTGAAGGATGGCAGCGAAGTGGCCATGTTAGTGCCACAAGTTTTTCCTAAAAAAAACTTCATGACAAATGTCTTAAGGAATCATAGTTTAGTTACTTATGAATTTATGATCCCAAGAAAAGATGTCCAAATCTGGGATCATGTTTTGGCGAACAGTGAAATAATTGCTTGGATTAAAATGTTAATCTAGTACTAGAGCACCTGCCTTCCCCCTTTTTTCTTCTCTTTTATTTCAGTTTGCAACGCACATTCAAACACAACAGATCTTGAGCCTTGTTTTTGATTATTGAGATGTTTTTTTATCTTTTTTCTTTTGGTGCACTCTGTAAAACTTGCGCTGTGTATTTTTTTTTTTTTTTTTGTTCTTCTTCTTAGTGCGTACCAGCAGAACTGAATATCTTTTGTTGTTTGTTTGATGAGAAAAGGGTACAAGATGAAGAACAAATGCCATTAGTTACAAACCACGAGGATTAAAGATATTCCTTGGACATCATCCCCAAGCAACTTAGAAGTTCAAACCGAAGAAGCTGCAAAATCTTCATACAGGCACCAATACAAGCCATGAAATGTGGAATCAGATTTCCTTCGCGACGCAACAGCTCTGACCATCAAGTATGATATTATCGAATGTATCTCACAACGTCGTCATGAAGAATATCAGCTGCAGTAGGTTGTAAGAATATCGAGCAAGTTTCTACATTTATTGGTACCATATTTATATCCTCGTCAACTTTAGTTATAACCCAGCAAGAACGTTATATTGTTGTTTTCTTTTGTCTTATGAGACGGTGACGAAGATAACTGAAGGAATAGAAGAAAATTAGTGACATTTGTGTTCTTGATATTTTGTGAAGTGTTCATGGATACAATTCCAGGGTGTGCCTTGATAGGGCCTGTAGCTTCACTGCAATTATGTGTAAGTGTTGATCAGTATGAGTTTTAGAAGAAAAATAGTTGTTAATTTAAAGATATATTGAAATCTATTTAACAGTTTATAAAACTTATTTTATAGATAAATATATTTTTTCAGCATCTCCATTCTAGTAAACAAACTGATGGCTTTCTAAAATCTAAGTTCTTATTTGGTTAAATATGTGGGTTAACTTTCCAAATGGTCCTTGAGATTTTTTAGCGTACCTCTCCCATTTTAACTCATAAATTTCACTTTATCCCGTGACAAGAAAATTCAAGGCCGAGACTTCAAAGAGTATTAATCGCTTGACTCAACATACCTTAACAGTGGTTTCTGAATTTTTGGATCTTACTATTTTGACTCTTAAGTTATTTCATACTAAAAGAATCATTTAATAATTACAATCGAATAAATTCAGTGAAATAAGTTTTTAACAATATGTGATAACTCTCTTCTATAGACCTAAATAGTCCACCTCACGTTGTCAACAGAGACTCGATCCCGAGATATGAAGGAATTCGAAATACTTAAACCGTCTAGCTTAACATATCTTGGGTTTTAACTGTACGTTAAAAGCTCATTGAAAATAAATAAATCAGACGCTCCTTGTTGTGCCACGTGGTTCACATTTTCGATCAAGCCAATAAATTGACACGTTACCTCCTATTTTAGTGGGCCCTCCCTCAACACTTATCTGTATTGTTGTGCGAAACTAGGATTCGTTAGCGTGTGAAGAGAGAGCAGCCAGAAGCTTCCTCCGCGATCTCTTGCGATCTTCGCTTCCGCGACCGATTCTCCAATTTTTGCTGCCATAGCTCGATTCAGACTCTACTAACTACCCTTACGAAGTTGAAGAGGAGAAGAAATAATGAGGAGAGTCTTCGGCGTCAAGAAAGATAAAGAGCCACCTCCGTCTATCAACGATGCCTCCGATCGGGTAATCGATCACCTTCTTTGATCAATCCATGTTTTTTTTTTGTTTGCTCGGAAAACCCATCTGTGAAGTGTGTGTTTATATTTTCTGGGAATGGTTGAAATTCGCAGGGTTTGAGTCAATAGTTTGTTGTTTGTTTGCTAGGAAATTCAGTTTTGTTGGTTTGATTTGGTACCCTTTTCCATTAACACATTAGGGTTAGTGTCTTTTTACCGAATTTGTTTGTTGGTTGTAATTGCCAGTTCTGTTGTTTCCCTTGTTTGTATTATTGGTGTGAAGTTATAATTTTGATTTAGGTGACTTCTGAAATATGTTTGATGATTTGTAAATTATGGAGATTTGGGTATTCATAGAGGTAGAATTGATAATATAGGTGTGATTAGCTCATGGCTACAGTGTTACCCAAATCTTAACAGGTAGACTTTGCTACAGCAAAGAACCTTTTGACTTGCCCTCGCTGTGTAGACAAGCAAGGGCTTATTAATACTAATTGCAAGTAGGAACTAGTCCTACTGCTTCATAATCCACATCATCTATTATTAAGGGGTTGAAATTCATGTCCGGTGGAAAAGATAAAAGGGGTAGGTTTTAGGGTAGGGCTGACGTTCTCTGGCGTTGGGTTTAAAAACCTCTTAAAATTAAGATGTTGAAGACATGAGACAATATATTGAGCAGAGAAATTTGAGCCCGGAAGTTGTAGATTTGGAGGGTCACTAAGGGGTCAAGTATTAAGATAGTTCTTGGCTAGTAATGGTAACAAGGAGTAAGTTTTTAGCACGATTTTTCCTTTTTGGCTTCACTTGAGATTGCCTACTGGTATATGATGTATTCCTTATGAAGTTTCTCATGGTATTTAGATGATTTCATTGTTTAATGTTCTACTTGTTATTGCTTGCAACTAATGCCTAAGTTTTCCTACTTTTTACCCTCTCTCTTTTTCTTTTCTTTTCTTTTTTCAGATTAACAAGAGAGGTGAAACAGTTGATGAGAAGATTAAAAGGCTCGACGTTGAACTTAGTAAATACAAAGAACAAATTAAGAAAACAAGACCCGGTCCTGCTCAAGAAGCTGTCAAAGCGCGTGCTATGAGAGTTTTGAAGCAGAAGCGAATGTAGGTTTCTCTTTTTCATTAATTTCATTTTTATGTGGTACAAACTATTAGCAGGCTTAAAGAGATTTTGATTGACTAATGGTATTTATAAAGGCTACCTTTTGGTGGACAGAATAGAGTGATGGGCTAAAAAAATAGTCTTTTATTTTATTCGTTGATACCATTAGATGGGATTGGATGAAATCCCAGTATTTGTATGCTTGGAGGGGGTGGATTATCCTGTATAGTCAGATCATATCACTTCTCTTATATTTGGCATTCCAAACATAGCCCAAATTATTTAATTTATAGTTTATATAGTTACTGGAAAAGCAACAGTTGGCTTGATGAAGTCAGAAAGACAAGCTATTTTTGAGATGATGTTCCCTTTGTCCTCCATGTTGTTGAAATCAAAACTTTGTATCTCAAGGCTTTATATTACTATCAGTTAATGCTGCGGTTGACTTCATTCAAACGCCACACACACACACACACACACAAAAACATCTTGTTTTTGTGCCAATTTTGCTTCCATGGTTTTTTAAAATGTTTTGTGCATCTGAACAGGTACGAAGGACAACGCGATATGCTCTACAATCAGACATTCAACCTGGATCAAGTTGCTTTTGCAGCTGAGGGTATCAAAGATGCTCAGCAAACAGTATGATATATTCATCATCTTCTTTTCCTGTCTTGTTTTTTATTCTATTTAAAGCTATCTATGGGGTAATTATCTTCAATGGGCTAAGAAGGATGTTATGGCGCATCAAAGTAATTAGCTTTAGAGGGTCGCCAACAGTAATATTGACCTATATATCTGGTTTTACTTTAACATGGGTTTTAGATGAAGTTGTCCTGATGAATAATGATGTGAACCATTTGTTTTTCTTGGCATCACCCCCAGGGACCCAGTTCAAGCCAGTTCACGCGAAGCTTTACCTTTCCCATGTTTGGAACCTGCTGCCTACCTCATGAGAGGTAGAGGATGTGAACAGTACACCAGTGGGGAGGGTTACTTTTGTAGAAATATGTTTCTGAACTATGTCCTAGATCTCCTTAGATTTGATTTAAAATGCATTTAGATTTTAGTGGTGTTAGATGTCTTGGAGACGTGTGATACAACATGACACTTGTTTTGTTTTGTTGACCTGCTTATTTTGTTTTGTTCATTGCAGATGACAGCTTTGAAATCTGCCAACAAGGAGTTGAAAGGAATGATGAAAACTGTGAAGCTGGACGATATAGATGTCTGTAGTCAGTTGATTTCTCTTTTCCATTCTAGTTTCCACACAAACTATGTTAGAAACTTTCTGATTTTGAAAGGTTGATGCCTTGTTATTTGTAGAATTTGCAAGATGAGATGATGGACTTGATGGATGTGAGTAATGAGATCCAGGAGACACTGGGTAGAAGCTATAGTGTGCCTGATGACATTGATGAAGAGGAACTCATGGGTGGTGAGTTTCGCAATCATTTGAAGTCCGTACTGTTAATGAGAACCATTAGTCTCTGAATATTATATTATGACTGGACAGTGTTGATTATCTTGACATTTTATTTTCCCTTTGTTTGTTGGATGTTTGTGACAAAAAAAAAAGTGTTGATATTAGTAGTGATGGAAAAAATTGGTTTCACATTTTAAATTTGTATGTCCACCTCTTAGTAATAGGCTGGATGAAACAAATTCAAGCTCCATTTGAATACTTTATTTTCTTAGCTCACAATTCTTAATTTTTAATGTAGAGCTTGATGCTTTAGAAGCAGACATGGGAATGGAAACTGAATCCAGTGGAGTGCCATCCTACCTCCAACCTGACAAGGAACCTGATTTAGATTCTGAGCTCAATTTGCCTACAGCACCCACAGGACATGCTGCCCCATCTGGCAGAGCCAATGCTCAGGTAATTTTCGTTTTGCTTGTTATCTGGGATATTTACTTCTTCCCTCTTGATTGATCTCCAGTTCTACCTTTATCTACCTACATACATATATGAAAAACTTAAAATTGAACTTTTCTATAGTTTCGCTATGTTAATTTTGACTGATTTGATTGCTTCGTTTTGTAAGCGTTTTATTAGTAGAGCTAACAATGTTGACACAATAAAGGGCAATGTCTGATGGTCATATTTTTCTTCTTCCTTTTAAACTTGGTGCTTTACAGGCTGAAGATGAATTCGGTTTGCCTACCGTCCCACACGCATCCCTCCGAGGTTAGGAGAGTATTCTAGGAAGCCAATACTCCTAAGCACGAAGACACGGAAGAAGCCAGCTTATGTAAACATATTGTGCAGATTCATGTAGCATTCTAAACTGATATTTGGGGATTCAAAATTTTCTTAGGAATAGTTTGGTTCATTTTATAATGATATGTCTTTACATCTAGTCCCAAGAAATAGAATGTCAATGATTCTCTCAATATGGTCTATTGCTTTTTGCTAATTTATTGTGTTTGGGAATGTACCAAACAAGACTGTATATAGATTGAATTTGCTCTGAAATTTATTGAAGTGAACTGAGTGAATAATAATATTAGTATGACAAAAAGTTGAAGATAATAAATTTTGAAGAATTTATGTGCATTCCATTATGATCCTTCACTCTTTGATCTCCAAAGGCCTTAACCATAGAATGTAACAAACAGCACTCATGACAAAACTTTAAGATATGATATTCACCTGATTCTCTGTAAAAACACTTCAGTTTCATCAGAAAGATGCTTCTACTTACAGTTCCTTCCTGGAAATGCTTAAAATGCATCCTCCACAGTAGGATACGCAAATCATCAGGAAATGCTTAAACATAAGGGAGATATCAGTTTTCGTAAAGTTTAGCTCCGTAAGTATTAAATGCATGCTACCAGAAATTTACTCGAGGTGACCAAGACGATACGCTGAAGCTTTGGCTGGATTTGTACATGGATAATAAATGAAGCACAAAAGAGCAGCATCTTTCCGGTCCATCAGCATCAAAAACTGTGATATACCTTCTCGTCCCATTTCAGTTTGAATTCAGATGAAGTTTTCCCATGTCTAACATCTGCCAACTAGGCTCCGACCTATACCTTGTGCCCTTGCTCTTTGAAGAGTTTACCAAACCAGTTTTCAGTCTTTCAGCTTCTTTCTTTAGAGACTGATATTGACCTGTAAAAGAGTGTTTTGACACATTTGTTAACTACGATGTCACGAGACTCCCAACATCTAGATTATGTGCAATGCTATAGAGAAATGCTTGTGTTTTTGCCAAGTTCAGCAAAAAAGTAAATCGCTAACTATTAAACAGTATCTGAAATGTCAAACTCGCATAGAAATTGACTCTGAGGCAGGCATAAGACTATTGAAATATCAATGACTCACCTTCCATGATCAATTTTTCATGCTGAGTTCTAGCTACCTGTTGCTTTAATTTGCTGTTTTCCAATGACAAAGCAACACGCTGCTGGACCAAAGAAGCAACTCTGACTGTCAACTCCGATTCCAGGGTCTGTACAATGAAACAAAAACGCCATTAATTAACCTTCCGTCTTTCTTGATAAACCACAAATCATTGTAATCTATTGTCCCTCCCATAATCCACCAAAAGAAAGCAAGGAAAAAAAAAAGTGGGAAAGGTACAATACCGGGAAAATGTATTGACTGATTAACTTTGTAAGATACAACCAAAACTTAATCATGAACATTGAAGAATGACAAAAGGGTGGCTTATTACTCAATTCACATATAGCATTGCAAAAATAGCAACATTACAAGTATAGAACAACTGGCCAACTTATGGGTATTGGATCAACCCAAAACAAAGTTGGATCATTTCACACTCAAATATTGAAATGCTATAACAATACGGTGAGCAAATCTGACAGGAAGCTAAATATATCAAAGTTTATTTCTATTTGAAAGACACCTCAGTACAGTACCTTCATAAACTTAAATGTTCGGATCCATGATTCTTAAACTTACATCCTAGTTGCTCATTGTTGCGCAAAAAATCCTTGGCATCTTAAATAGTCTTGGTAAATTCATTGATTAAGTAGATAATCGACAGGGCCCAGCATGCTAACTTAATATGACCTAATCTTATTCCATTTACAGGATTACCTCAAAAACATTAACAGTTTTTTCCAATTCAGCAATGTACTTGAGCTTGCGAACCCTTGAGCGCTGACCAGCATGCCTGAAGAAAAAATCAACAAAATTCTTCTCAAGAAGTGTAATAGAATGAGTGAGAACAAGACTTAAAACAAAACACCAAAGGGCATGTGTATCATACAATGCTTATTTAATCAAAGGTCACATAACTCAGATTAGGTCACGTGTCATACAAACACACATAAGAAAGACGTATAAGATCACTCTTCAAGGACTTTTGTGGGCTTTCTGAGGCATGACACTCAAAAGAAGAATTTGTTCTCCAATAGTTCATGCCTAATATACAGGCTGGATTGTCATCTTCAGCACATGTTAATACTTATTAGTGTTTTATTTTATTTTTTGAACTTATCACATGTTATAAGTTGAAATTAGCAAATATATAATTGAAAAGGTTTTGGTACTAGCTAATTTACCCTCATCACGTCCTAAGATTAACACTGTTTAGTGGCCCGACCTAACATGCACACACAGACACACATATGTATCTATGTCCCCTCTCTTAAAAAGCTATATGCAAGTACTTGGATTCCTTCTAAAATCTTCCCATAAAAGGTATATTTAGGCTTTGCAAGTAACTAGTGTTTGCCACAAAGGGCATAAACGAATAAAATGGGATGCTAATTTTTCCATTTGATCTTATCTTGATCCTTGCCAAATAAATTAACGACAGAAAAATCATTTACAACTCAAATTCATCAATTTATCACATCCAAGCACTAAATGTGGGAGACTCATATGCATTGAAAATGATATAAGGAAGAATCGTGAGTAAGAACACATAGGAATTAAAAAAAAATAAAGTGACTTGAGATCCTAACCGTTTTGCTGGCTTTGTCTCCATGTTTAGCTCACCAACCAGACCACAAGCAGCGCCTTTTGAATCTGAGTTGATAACCCCGGAAAAGGGAAGACCTTCATCCAAATGCTGCAGAGGCTCTTGAGAAACATATTCCGATAATGCAGAAACTATGGCCTTCTCGGAAAAGGTTAAATTGCCTTTTCGCCGAGGTGAATTTGGGCCATAGATGCAATTTGACTCCAACCCAATACCAGCATCATTATCGACTGGCTTCTCTCCATTATTGGAACTAAGACCTGAAGATGAATAGGCAAGACCATCCCAGAGAGTAACAGAATCACTAGCTGACCGGCGATGGAACGTGCCTTTGGACTGTGAGTCCCTATCACTCAACAAGTCATCTAGCCACGAAGGCTGGTCATCAAGAATGGAGCTTTGGGAGGAAGACTTGTGGTGTCGAGGGTATAACTTGCTGCTACCATTGCGCGAGGAAGGCAAGATGGGGTAGCGAGGTGGAAGGTGAGCTGCTTGCCTTGACATGGTGAATTATGCATATAATATTATAGGGTTGCCATCAGCTTCTCATAAATATGATAATTAAGCTCTTCAGTGCTTCTTATATGACAAAACAGAACACAAGTTCCTCTCATTAGAACAACATTATTGCCATGTTATTGTCAGCATCCTAACCTACCTTGCTGGAACAGCATAAGAAGAAAATGACAAAACAAAAAGAAAAACACAACAAAGAAACCATTATCAACATAAGATCTCCAGGAGAGAGTTCAAGAATCAAGCAAAAACTCTCCCCAAATTGAACTGCTTAAATCACCAAAATGAAAATTTTGAAAAAAAAAACCCATATCCCATAAACCTCAGCTATTTATTATAATAATAGGAGAAAATTAAATACAATGCTATCAGTCAATTTTCACATTCAGATTTAAGTGAGTTTTCAGTTTTCTTCTCCTCTCTCCTTTTATTTTCCTTTCTTGCATTTACTATCATCACACCCTCAAATATGAAGGGGGAAAAAGATGATTTTTTTTTTATATATATACAAAAAAATCATCTACAATTCCTCACTCTTCCCCAGCAACCAAACAGAAATCAGACAGAAAATTTTGTCCAAAAGGCTCAAAATAAAAACCCCACATTCAACATTCAGATTGAAAACTAAAACTAATGCAACAGTGTGAGGTTAAAAACAACAAAAGTAACCCCAATTTCTCCCATATGCACCATCATCAAACCTTGAGATACAAAAATTTGCAACAACAGTCTCCAAACAAGAAAACCCAACAACCCAAAACTTACAGTTTTGCTTCCAAAAGAAAAAAGGAAAGAAATTTCCAGCCTTCGTTGTCAAAATTTGTAGGAAAACTGAGCTTACCTCTTCTCAGTGTTTCTTCAGAAAGCACAGAATGGTGAGAGAGAGAGAGAGAGAGAGAGAGAGAGAGGTTAAAGAGCAGAGATGTGTGGAGTCTAATGGTAAGGTTAAACAGCAGAGATGTGTGGAGTCTAATGATGATGGGTTTTGCAAGTTGCAAAGAAAATAGGCAAAGAGAGTGTTGTGTCTCACACAGTAGTTACTGACTCCATTTATGCAATCTCATACTCTGGATTCCAGCTAGACTGTACGGACAAACTGGTGTGGTGTGGTGTGGTGTGGGTTGCCAATGCCAACCTCCTACCCTTTTTTGGGGAAAGGGACTGTAGAAGCTACACTCTATTTTTCAAGTGCACCTCATTTTGGTTCCTATCTAAGACAATGCTTAAATCACCATTTAATTTTATATTTATGTTAACTTTTACTATTTTCTGAATCATTAATGTCAATTGATTGAGTACATTATCAGCATTAAGTGTTAGTTTAAACACATTAACAAGGGAAAGTCCAAGGAGTAATATGAGTTAGACAGTATGTATCAACCGTATTATATTATTTTTTGATTTTCATTCGATTATGTAATAATAAAAGTGGACAAGTAATTATATAATTACTCTTAACCTCTCATGAGAGTTGCAAGATCTTTCATCCAACAACCTACTTTGAGGAAATTGTTGCAGCTACATAATGCATGGTAAGAGGTGATTCTTCCGATGATAATCTTCATTCCAACTCAAAAACTTAAACCGATAGGCGCATGGGCCAAAGTGCATATCAAGTGCGCGACAGGCTTCACATTCTTTCATGACACATTAACACTCTCCCTCATATGTAAGTCGGATAGCACAAAAGACATTTCACGTGGACCAAGAAGAGAGGCAACAAAAACGGATCACTAGGCTCAATCAGAAGCAACTCTAATACCGTTAATAAACTTGATTCTAAATCTAAAAGCTTAAATTGATAGGTGGGAGTAAAATCATATCTAAAACAAATCTAAACTATGAAACCAACTCAAATTGAGAGAGTATAACAAAATCCAAAATGTAAAAACAAACCAAAGTAACTTCAAAATTATTGGAAGTAGTTACACTATCTTTATCATTAATAATTTACATGCCCATTTCACTTTCTTTCTTTTTTTTTATTTATGAGAAAATAATTTGATTGGAGAAAGAAGTGAGGAAGTGGAGATCCAACTTGTGCACAATGTGCAAAAACAAGATGACTTTTATTTATGGTTTTGATGTGATGCTTTTTTCTTAACCTCTTTTTTAAGAAATCTATGGATTGGAACACCCATACATTACACATTCACACAATTGCTGTTTACTTCATTTTCCACTTCTTTTTTCTCTCTTTGCTTTGAAACCAAATTGTTAAATATTTCAAAATTTTACTTCAACAGTTAACACAACATGTGATGCCTAACAATAACAACATAAATTTGTTTGTTTTTTGTTCCTTTTCATGTGATGTATTATCAAAAAACGGAAAAAATGATATATTTTGGGACAACACAGAAAAAGGACAAACTTGAAGGCTATGGTTATTAATGATATTTCATCCACAGAGCTCCAAAATGTAATGATCAAAATTGATTGGACAACACTCTTATTATCATTTCTCTTGCTTAATTGGTTGGCCCCAATAAGCAAACACAAAATGAAATGATGCCCTATTTTATCTTCTTCTTCATCACTCCACATTCATTTATCAATGGTTTTAAAACTTGAATTATTGTTTTGGTAGTGACCATGTTTTTAAATTTGTACTTTAATCGTGAGATTTCAGAAGTGCGGATCTGCAGTCAGAACGTGATCAACACTTTTAAGTCATATCACACTCGGACTAATCCTCATTCGAACTGAGTAGAACTACACGAACGGCAAAACTCTACCTACCAAGTTTAAACGCAGTTGCATTTTTTATGACTCAAATTTGAGACTGCAAATTAAGTCGGAACAACTCCTTACTAATTAACCAACGCACTTGCTGAAGATGAAGATGATATGTTATTGAAATGATTTTGTTTGCCATATTTTCTTAAGTATTAATGTGTTATTGAAAGGGTTGATTCACCTAATGTTGAGCTGGAGAAAAGGACTGGGCAATATGTCAATTTTAGAAAATAAATTGTATGGGTGAAAGATGTTAAAACTAGATATTTGTATATAAAGATGTGGAAAATCATGAGCTTTAGTGTATAAAAACAAGTATCAAGTGGCATGAATTGGTGGCCAAAGGGACCACTGTAAATATATAGTTTTGAAACCTAACTAGCCTCCCCACTAAGTATATACAATGAAATTTGGGCATTTTATGTTATTGATTGTGAATCTATTTTGTAAAATATTATAATTTAAGAGACAAGTACGGAATTAGGGAGAGGTTGTGAGACACCTCTATTGCACAAAACAGTTTGATTTACCATTTATGCATATGTTTTGCCTCAAGTTAAAGCGGGCACGCTATAATCGTCTTTTTATCTACATGTAAAGATAACATGAATGAAGTGAAACTACAACACTTGATGAAAAATCTTTGAACGATGATGAACACCTTGAAGAACACACATTAGTTCTCGATTCGTTCTTGAGAATGAGACCAATCTGACGTGTTTGAATGGACTAAGTGAATTCCATGAATTAGTTTTCCTTGATGATTTGTATACTCTTGAGAATTTAGAACTACAATCTCTCCGTTTAGAACCTAAGATAGAAGAACACACGCATTAAGTGAGGAATCCACCTCGCGTGTGAATGTAAAAATAGTCAGAGCACAACAAGTAAAACGTAGAGAATGAAATATACAATTATCGAAACATACAAGTTAATTTCTCTTCATAGTATAAATTTGGGTATGAAACTTAACAATTTGGGGTGGGTCTAAGCCCTAGGGCCTTGCTATGTTTTATATATATTCTTTTGTATGTTATATTAAACTTTTTTGAAGAATCATAATGTCATTTGGGGGAGGCTTTTATAGTGGATGTGGTGATTTGCTGGAGGAACCCATATTTGAGTCCATATTGTAAAGCTCATAAATTTAATATTTAGTTTTATTTGTAGATGTAAAGCTCATACATATGATGATCATGCTAGTTTGGTAATGTTATTGTTCTAATATATATATATATATATATATATGGGTAAAATGAAGGTGA
>JAYMTA010002118.1:0-17479 GCA_036897625.1 Pelargonium cotyledonis | reverse complement strand
GAATTTGGGGGACCAGATTCCCAGCCGGCGCTGCAGCGCCAGCTCCTCTGTCCATGTCATCGCCAAATCGAGTCCACATCATCTCCAAGCCACCTCCACGTCAGATGATCAGCTTCAACTCCTCAGTGCCATATCAGCAAAGTTCAAATTTCGAATGATGGTCAACCGCGCAAGATCTTCTCTGGTCAAAGAGTCCAAGGCGTACCCAACTCCTCGTGGCACCGCGGCGCCGAGCCTGACGCTGCGGTGTCCACTGCTGCTGAAGCCTATAAATTCTTCATTCTTCCAAGAAATAGGTGTTGGCTTTTTAGTGCGGTTTTGGTTCCCTTTGAGGTTCAGTTTCAGAGTTCTAAGCTTCTCCTACCTATCTTCTACAAGTCCAGAGAGCTTCAAGTTCTTTTCCATCTCAAACATTTTCCATTTTTCATCAATATTTGTTAGGTTGTTTACTCGATTGTGAAAGCTCGTTTTGAATCATATTGTGGAATTTTCCCAATTGAGATTCACACATTTGCTGGATTAAAAATATTGCTATTTGATTTGATTGTTTCCAACTTGAATGCTGACTGAATTATTTATATAATTCTTTTGTTAACTTCATTAATCGTGAATGCATTTCTTTAGCAAGTTCTCATTTGTCATAGTTAGTGAGAGTGACACCACTACTATGGCTAACTAATCCTTAAGTGATAGGGATGTAGTTAGTAGGGAGGTGGGGATGTTTCCTATTGATTGTTTATATGCGGATTAGGTGAAGTAGATAACTTCAATGGTTTAGGGGTGCAAAGCCTTAATGTGACCGGTACAACCCATTTTGGATGTGAGCTGGAGTCATTCCAATTCATGGAATGACTTGAGCAGAACAAACCATTGGGTAAGGTGTAGGTACTCATCTTACGCCAAGCAAAACAGAACTGGGTCCGTTTAATGTGAGGCGCCCAGGGGATGATGGTCTCTTTTGTGGGTGCCCACGTGTGTGACTGACTTTTGTTTACTAGAGTAGCTATGCTATTTGATTCACATATAAACAAGGCGATTATCCCCACCAAACTTGGATATTAACTACATCCCGTTCACGTTTTCAACAGCAATCAGGTACACAATCTTTCTCATCACTTATTACTCTGTCTCTTTACTCATATTGTTCCAATTTCCGTGCACAATTGCACACACACACACACTCCCAAGATTTGTTTACTATTTTCGCTTGTGCTATCACTGAGATTTCGCTCTAAGTCTCACTCTAATTCCCTGTGGATACGATAACTCGGACTTAACCGTCCTTTATTACAAGGTCGTTTCTGGTATACTTGTCAGACCCTCACCATTATGCATCGCTTTGGCACACAAATCTATCGAGCTTGGCATGACCGTCGAGCTCCGGATCTTCCGCCGTCTCGGATCGATGGCCAGCATCAGAAGGTTTCTCGTTGCTGGAGCCAGCACCTCTGTTTAAAGTAGATAGAGAAAAGAGGAGAGACGATAGAGAAAGAAAGAAGAAGGAAAAAGTAAAAAAAAAAATTGTATACTATAGAGGGTAAAATAGTAACTTTACCTTTAAAAATTATTTTGTTATTTATTGTTAACGACATCAGTTAGTTTTGACGGATTCCATTAGTAACTTAACGGAACAGATCTCGCGGGAACGAAATATGCGATACTTTGACCTTACAGGAACAAAGTAAAGTACAAGGAACCCGATGGAACAAATGGGATAGTGCAATGACCTCTGAGGACTTTTTTTCTACAGTAAATATATAATACACATTTAATCTTTCAATAGTATATAACAGTACTAATTTATAACAAGTATATGATTTAAATCGATAATAAAGTTGTTATTGTATCCTATATTGAAAGAAAATGATGTTGGAGACCACTTGATAATTAATTAGGTGTTCTACCTAGTAGTATAAGTTTTGGTTTGGACTTTTGGAGTAATTATTGTAGGGGTTACATGGTTTCAAACCCCCTGATTTTCATAGATTATAGAATTGACCACTGATCTAGATTTTTAGTCGTGACGAACTGACTATCCCTGGAGTTTCTAAATTTTTTAATTTGGTCCAAGTTACTTGCTGCATTAGGATGCTTATCTCCACGTCAGCAATGGAGTGTTGCAGATATGAAGTTTAATCCCTGAACTTTCCATTTTATTTTTTAATTTACTCAAACTCACCACCGTGAAGTTGTCCGTCATTTTCACACCCACTTTACCTTCCCTTCTCGCCGAAGCTTTAAAGGGTTCCTCTGTCCCTTCTCCGTTTCAATGGTGGTCGATAACCACGGTGATGGTTGGTTCATGTTTTGATCTCCTTAGTTCTTGACAATTAATATTCCTCGGTTCGATTAAGTAATATATTTGGTTAGCGTGAAATCTCTCTTCTTCGAAGACAAGCACCCTAGTCAAGTGGATAGTATTTTGAGAATCAAGAGCTTTCGTTACTCTCTGCTTCCCTTGTTATTTTGATTAAGTTTTGTTGTCTTTCTATTTTTCCGACTGGTGTAGTAATCCTAGCATTCTCTTGTGCTACGCTTTTCGTTCTTGTACTTTTATTTTCCTTGGCTATTAATATAAGTATCGCTTTCTTATCTAAAAAAAAAAAGACTCCAGCGACCCAGATATAAACATGAAATAGCTAGAATTTATAGTGTTAGATGTCTTCTACCTTCTCTTGTTGCGTACGAACCTTCTAGATAATAATTTCATGCTTATCTTTGGGTTGCTAGAGTCTGGGATGGAGAAGGGACAGAGGAACCTAGCAAGCTCCAGCGAGAAGGGAAAATGAAGTGGGTATGAAAATTGCAGACAACTTTGCAGTGGTGAAGTAGAGTAAATTAAAAAAATGAAAAGTTTCGGGATTAAACTTCATATCCACAACAGTCCGTCGCTAACGTGGAGGGAAGCAACCTGCTGCAACAAATAATTTGGACCAAATTAAAAATTGAAAAATCCAGGGATTGACACGACTTAAAATCTATACCGAGGGCTAACTTTATAATCCATAAAAGTATATGAAGTCTGAAACCATCTAACCTTTATTATCGTGATATCAAAGTGCATATGTATTGTCTAGCCTGCACATGAAATAGAGAATTAACATCTCACACAGAGAAAGAATTTGGCATGAAACCACAAAATACAGTTTTGTCCTCACCCTAGAATATTTCAAATTATTTAATTTTCTGTTTTTTAAATTTTTTTTTTTTTAAATCATCTTCTTTTTTTAATTCCACAAAAATACTACTTTTTAAATATCATGCATGTAAGAATTAGACCTAATTTTAGGAGTGATGGATATGAACAACCTGTTGGATTTTGAAAATCAAACATTTGATAAAAGCTTCCAATAGATATTAAAATTGAACTCACTCCTCAATCCATGCAATCAAACGCAGCCGAAGGCGAAAAGTCACATTCTCACCAAACAAAACAACACTATAGTACTCAAATTCAGCTCGCCATGTTGACCTTGATACATGTGCCCTCATTGGCCGCTCTCGCATAGAACAGAAATGTCCAATTAGAGCAAGGTACAAGTGTTAGATACTCAAATCCAGCTCGCCATGTTGACCTTGATACATGCGCCCTCATTGGCCGCTCTCGCATAGAACAGAAATGTCCAATTAGAGCAAGGTACGATTGTTAGGGAGAAAATAGTCGGTTGTGACAACAGTCGCAACCAATTGACCTATACATTGGCCATTGGGCCGGACAACGAACCTCCTATAACCCTAAGCCACAAGAAATACGGGCCAATGGAAACAACCTTCATGTAGGAGCTGGCAAATAGAAGAGAGGCAAGCACTTAACAAATATAATGACTTGAGCACTAGAAGAATTTCAGTCGAGAGAATCCTTATTTTGCATATTCAAGTACTCACAAGTCACAAATGGGATAAGCCCACATATGGTCATAAATGATTTGTGAAGTATCACATGATATAATGAACTGAGATTTTGCTGCTAAAATATTAACCTTTTTAGTAAAAATTTACATTGAACATTATAGGTGCATATTTATTTTGTATTTTCCTTTCAACAAATCGTTAAAGTCGCATTTGATGCGAGTAAATTGAATTCATAATGCATTGGCCTAAGCAACCGGCTCGACAATCCATCATCAATGTACAGAGATATTCACTTAAACTGATATGGTGTCCTCAATTAAGATGTTATTGAAGTCATGCATGCCATATTTCAGCAATACAAAATATATATCTCTGAGAAGCCATAGACCAAAACTGAAAATGACTAACATTCCAATCAAGACTCCTCAATCTACCTGGAGCTGACAATTGGGACTCAAACCCGCACCCAACCAACTTCCCGTCCGGGTCGGATAAACCCGCAAAATTCAACGTAATTTCATGCCTAAAACCCTAACCCGAAACTACTTTAGGGTCAGGTTTGGGGTTCAATAACCCAACCTGACCCTAAATTTACCAGCTCTACATGAATTTCTATCCCACCAATAGACAACAACCAGGACTACTTCCTTCACATTATATACACACACTAAAGGAGATTTTTCTTCTTTTTTTGTATATAGTTCTAGTTGGAATTATAGTAGAGGAAGCAGAACCTCTCAATCCCTCCATTTCCGCTTCTCTCTCTTGGCTTCTCTCCGATCTTTATCTTTATCGCGACGAGATCTGCTGGGAGAATCCCTATGTTTATGATGCTTGTGGCGACTCGAGTGTTTTCTGCTGCTGCTTCTACTCTTTTCTCGGTATGATTCTTTCTTTCTATCTCTTGACCTATGTCGGTCTTCACTGGATGAATCACTGCTTTTGTACCGACCCCGCCTAGAGTGTTTTCTAGGCCTTTCATCTTCCGATGATGAGGTACCGCTCAAATTATCAGCTTTTGTATGCTCTTCAGCCACCACTTTTTCCTTGTTAGCTTTACCAGGTACATTCTCAAAGAAACCACGGACCAGTTCTTCTTTACTTGTGGCGTGAGCAGTCTCCTGATGGCGCGGCACCCCTACGCTATGGGTAGTCTCATTTTCAGCATTTCCCATGTTCACGTTAGCAGTTTCTGTACGAGCACCGGTCTTGGCTTTGTTCATTGGGCAAGGCATCTCAGGGGGAACCTCTAGGCCCAGTTCCTTACCCAACGACTCCAAAAAATCGCCAGCAATCAAACGGTTGAGTGTTGTATTTGCTGCTTCAGCTTTCTTCTCTGGATTTTCCACTTTGTTAGGAATGGGGATATCCCCTTCATCATCTGAATCATCAGAGAAAATGGCCTGCACAGATGCAAATAGTTACCAGTGAGAAGCAGGACATATTATTTGGTGATTGTAGCATACGCTGACGTAAGAACAAAGTGCAATGCAGGACTGTGCACGACATGAGAAAACACTTTACGCAAATAATGAAGTTGTTTAATATTGTAAGGTATTTTCTGATCTACATTACAAGCAGCAAATCATAAACAGATACTTTAGTATCAAAGTCAACGCCAAAAGATTTAACATGTTAATGTTGGGCAGGAATGCATGACTAACTTAAAGAGTACTAATGCCTGAACTACAAAAAGGTCCATTGCTATCGTGTTTTCATTTACTGTCTATTAAATAATTTAAGCAAAAAGGATCTAGTGAAGGCATGTCTAACTGTCTAAGGAAGCAAGAATGCTCAGATGGATAGCTTGAAATAGAGTTAATATGAATTCAGAGGAATTTTTTCATGAAAGTTCAAGATAGCACTAACAGAAAATTTTGAGTCATTGAAGACGCAAGGAAAAGTAGATTCATCTGTCTTATGAGATTTAGAAACTCTTGTGGAGTAGAATAAAAAAAACGCATAATGTTAATTACTTAAGAGTCTCTACAAGTGGTTTAAATATTTAAAAATAAAAAATAAAAGAAGACACTAATTAACTATATATACACATAATGCAATGAAGTTCCCAACAGTGAAGAATGAGCACGTCGATAGAAGAAACACTACCTTATAGAGGTCAACTGGCCTCTCAACACTTTCAACCTCAACTTCCTTCTCGTTATCTTCCATTGTTTCTAGAGGATCAGAATGGGGTGCAGAAATTGTGTTTCTAATCATAGTTTCAGTTTCTTCCACTTTTGTGGCTTTGACATAATCTGGCATGAAAATGAGAGAATCCATCTTGCTCTTAATACGTGGAGGTGGTGGTGGCTGTAAATTATCATAGCATAAATACATTAGATGGAAACTGCAATAACCAAAAACTTATCAATGTGAAAAAACTTCAACGATTAATCTACTATATGAGGAAATGCACTCTAGTCATAAAAGAACCCTTCGACAGAAGTGCGAAAGATTGGAGGGTTAGTCTTATTTTTTCTTCTCCTGGAGTCCAGGGGTTTCAACATAACTGGGGGCAAAATGGCCATCTCATATATATTTTTATATTTTTGTATAATTGAAAGGGACATCAATCCCACAACATCTAGGTGGCATCATCAGGACCCAAAAAGTCAGGAAAAAAAATCAAATTATATTTGAACTATGTTGATATGTTTAGAGTCCCACGACTTGTGGAATTTGTTAATATATGCCACCATTTCATATTCTCTACAATACAGACTACTAGGAAAAATGAATCGTAAGGAATGTTAAACTGCATGGTTGCTCTGAGCAAAATGAGAAGCTTAAAGTGTCGCAGATTAAAAAACAGATCATCAATAAGGAAAGAAAGCACATATTATGCAGAGTACCTTCCCCATATAAGGATCAGTAAGATCAAAGCGTTTGCATAGAACAGGTGCAGGACGCCATTGGAACTCTTCCCGCTTTGGGTATAATTTTTTCATTATTAAATCTTCAGCTTGAACATCTTTAACTTGCTGTTCGAAAATTTTAGTATAAAGTAAGCAACATGAACCCAAAAATAGGACTGCAAACAAATATGTACCAACTAAAACATACCTCTAACCCACCAGAAGTAAACTTTGTTCCTCCAGCTGCAGCAAATTCCATAAACTGCAGGACGGAAAGCTTATTATCTCTAGTCCATTTCCCTTTCTCTATTGCCTCAGCTGCAGCCTCAAAGTCCAACCTTTCGCGAGCACGAGCACTTTCTGACATGTTACTAGTTCCACCAGAATATGTTGAGCGAAGCCCTCCTTCATACTTTTCCTTAAGAAACCGCTCAAATCTTTCCTGCTTTGCTGGATCAGCGGTGAAAGGTTTGGCAACTTTCGGCAACTCATCCTAGACAACACAAAGTTAATAAAGTAAAGACTTTTAGGACTCTAAGAGAAACTCAAGTGTTGAGATAAGTAATATATCCCCCAATTACCTGTTGGGCAAGGGGGTGGGACC
Organism: Pelargonium cotyledonis; assembly: GCA_036897625.1. Lineage (NCBI taxonomy): Eukaryota > Viridiplantae > Streptophyta > Magnoliopsida > Geraniales > Geraniaceae > Pelargonium > Pelargonium cotyledonis. The sequence continues at coordinate 10,165 of JAYMTA010002118.1, read as the reverse complement.
TATACTGTCCAATAATTAGTAAGTTGCAAAGAGCATGGACATGTCTACAAGGTACTGGAGCCACAGGCACTTGAAAGTCCAATGAAGATGTTTGGGATAACATCAAAACAAAATATAGGATGAAAGCGTATGTGACTCACAAATGATGCAGGCTTCGTGAATGTATCTTTAAGATTGACTTGAAGATGAACTAAATCAGAAGCAACAGGTAAGTTTGAATCTTTGGAGTCTCTTTCCAGTGGCTTTTCCCCTAATATTCTGCCACGACTTTCTGCCGTCATATGTCGCACACTTGGTGATAGCTTGCCAACGAACTGCAGCTTGGTTTTATCATTCTTATGCTTCTGTTGCTCTTCCCACAGCTTTCTTGCATAATAATCACTGCCATTTCCTCCAGCAAGAAAACTAAATAATGGATTTGATTGATTCTTCTCCCTGGATAGATCCTCAAACAGTTTACCACATTTAGCAACTAAAGTTGCAACCCCCTCAATTAAGAGTTTCAGATTACTATCCTCGGGCGGTGGAACTTCTCGTGGCGGAGGATCAGCAACTTTATTGTCAGTCTCCAGAGGACCAGGGAACTTATGCTGAGGTATAAAATCTTTAGGGATTACAGGAGGATCAAATCTGAAAAACAGTTTGCAAATAATAGTTACAACCAGACAAAATATAAACAAATTAATGTTTCATTTTGCTTTCTTCTTATTAGCTAATGGCCAGATGTTAATGCACACAAATAGAAAGCTTGTTGTTACCTGCAGGTTTTATACTATGTCAGCAGGGATTTACCACTTTAGGTCAAAGAGGCACTTTTCCAACACATTATGATTTATGTGGACAGTGGAGTTCCCCATAGAATCTAGTGTAGAACCATCTTATTTTACACTTTATCTTTTTTCTTTTACTGCTCTGCTTCAAGAGATCAAATTTATTGAAAATTAAGAGGTACTAAATATTATTTATTTAGGGAGATAAATAGTTATTTGAGTATCAAACCCAACCAATTTCCAATCATCATGCCTTTTCCCTGGATGACTAATATGGAAAAACTACCAAACTGAACGGGGTATTATCACCGAGTACCACTTCAACAAAAAATTTAAACATTCAAACTATTTGTTGTAGTGTGTGTGTGTCAGCGTGGATGCAATGTGGAGTTCAAGTTCATTACATCCCAATTACCTCTCCAACTGGTAGTCTGATTTTGACGCAATTTTAAAGCCCAGTAGAACCCCTCGTTCCTTTCCATTTAACCTTTTCTTATTGTCTATGATCAATTCTGCAGGTTTCTTTTCTTCTTCTTCAACATGAGTATCCTCGAACTCAAAACCTGTAGAAACATTTACTTGCTTAGAGAAACAAATACCTCACACACAATCACACACATGGATAGAGAGGGAGAGTCTAAGCTATCTTATTAATGGTTGAAACTCAGCCAAACAAGTGAGGATGACACGTCATTATATCATCCATACCTGTACCATTCAATTTGTGGGCGCAGAGCGCCGCCTAGATCCCATTGAGTTAAGTTTTGGAAGAGTCTCAGCAACTACTACCTTGGTTGAGACTGCATACTCTCTATATATAGATAGGACTGAAAATAGTAGCCATAGAGCATTGCAAATAATTACCCACTAAGACCTAATCCTCCCTTCGTCCCAAAATAAGTGTCTTGCTTGTCTTGCATTTTTGTCCCAATAAGAATATTATCTTTCCTTTTTAGGAAGTTAGTTATAACATGAATTACCAAAAACATTCATGTAATAAGTTAGTATCCCTTGAGATTGTTAGAACTCGTGTCCATGGCAAAAAAACTGTAATTATACAACACTAATTAACTTCTCCTTGATTATTCCCAAAATGAAAACAATGACACTCATTTTGGGAAGGAGAGACTACATTTAAAAGAAAATAATCAGCGATGTGGAATGAGATAGTATACTGTACCAAAGACATATCTCATGGGAGAAAGAACCAAACATGTATCTTTGAGAAACTGAATCATGCATAAATAGCACAAAATTCAAGCCATACTAACTCCAAAACAAGCTTATAATACAATAACTGAATTGCAGAAATACTAACTAGTTGAATAGACATCTTCATCTTCAGCATCAAGTTCTTCAAGTGCTCCAATTCCAAAACCAGGAGCAACCTTTCCTGCTGATACACACAAGCTATGAGTTAACCAACCTCATCTTTAATATTGAAATAAATTCTAATGAGCAAATAAGAAGCAGAATAAATAAGAGAAATGAAAGATACAAGGACATGTAAGCAGATGAGAAAATGCATATCTTACGTTTGAAACCAAAAAGACTCTCTCTCATTGTAACAGACTTTCTACTCCCGGATTCCTTATTGCCAGATATACGCGATCTTTTCTTCTCTGAGAATAACACAAATTTTTAAGAACTGTATAGTTAGAAGCCAAGTACTTACCAATCGTCTAGTTAACTTCAAGAAACCACGTACCTCTAAATTCAGGAGCATGCTTAAAGGGATCAAAACCTAAACCATGCAAATCATTCTTTGGGTGCAGTACATACACCTGAAGTAGAAGGAAAACAAATGTCAAACACAGTTCCACTCCCTTGTCTCTACCACAAATGAAGTTTCTAAAGATCCAACAGCTATAGATAATAAAATAATTAATGATATATATAGTGTCAGCAAAGATAAGATCCTCACAGGTGTGCTTTGAGAAGAGTGGACATCATCTTTAGTAGGCTGTTCAACAACACTTTCAAGATCACCTTTGACAGGCTCAGCATCACTAGCTATGTTAGCATCATCAGTAGAAAATGCTAAGAACGCTTTCCTAGCTTCCCTACGAGCATCTGCAAGCAATTTTATAAAGGGGCAAGGTTCCTCAGATTTCTTATCAAATACAGAAAGAAAGCACTGCCAGGAAAATAAGTTTACATACTTCCTTCTAGAAGAGAATAGTAAGTAAACATTGTGATAGTATGATCATAACAAACTATTTGCAAAGATGACATGCCCAATAGACAAAACATACGAGTTTTGTGTCATTAATTTCTTGGCTGGAGTACAAAAAGGCAGGGACAACCCAGAGTCTCAAGAAGGAAGTTCAAATATGGAAACATGTTTCATGAGTCAGACAAAACCTGATAATTTTTAACTACAGTATCCAGGAAATGAATCAAGAATTTTGGGAAACCGCCTTAGAACTGAACCAAAGATCTTGACAATTGCATAGAGGTACCGCACTAATCTATAACACACGGACACAATTTGCTCCTAACATGCCAGCGACACGCGTCCAACACACAAATTGAAAACTATCATATTAAAAATAAAAAATATTTAGGACATGCTGGTGACACAAGAACAACAGCCGACAAGCAATTCTGAAATATTTTTTTCTGAAAAAATAGTTTATTGAAAAAACACCCAAAACCCTAAGAGGGGGTCAGTAACACACTTCACCTAAAACCTGGAAAACTAAATGCCAAAATCATACCACCTAACCTATGTTTTTTGGAAATGGAGTGAATCATGGGACATGGGACGCAATTGTCATGAACTTTGTCATTTCCAGACCCAATAAACATCGAACATAATTTGAAATGACAGTAGTTTTTAAATAAAAATATTCTATATAAATTAGTTTTAACTTGTACCTATAATCTTTACAATAAAAATAGATTTAAAAACAAACAAGTCAGTGAGTAAGAAGAAACAAATTATGATTACACCCATAAATATACTCAAGATGAATAGGCTCATGATGAGAATTAACGTTCTGACAAAGCCTATTTGACACATAATCTGCTTTCAGCCACACATTCATGGACAAAACAAAAAGGAAAGAAGTCCTAAAATGATTCCTGAACTGAGTGCTACTCTATATGGATTCTTGAACTTTCATAGATTGAACCAAAACAAATCTTTGTTGTTACATTCTTTTAGTTTCTCCTTTATAACTGTTGACAGGAGTACAAAACAATTTTGAAAATTTTATACTTCTACCGTGGTAATAACGAGGCATTATTAACAGCAACTAATTAATTTATTCATTCAAGTTAATGAAATGAGTCACACATACATCCTTACTTATTTTTCAAATTTGAAAAACATATCATCTCTCTCTCTCTCTCTCTCTCTAGCAATGACACGTGCCACTCCTCTTCCCAACAAAATTTCCATCAAACTTGTAAAGGAGACTCCAACAGCACCAATTGTACGTGTTGGCTTGGGCTCTACCCATGGGGAGGCGTAGGTGACAGTGGCAAGGTGCAGTTGACAGAGGAGTCTGGTTTCTGCTTGCGCAATGCCAAGGCTCTGATGTGGTCATACCCTCGGCTCATCCAGAGGAGTTGCAAGTGAGGGAGGCTAACCAGAGTAGTGAGGAGAAGGAAAGACAGATGGCAGATTGGTAGATGGCACATAAATATTATTTTTCAAGATATAACTTCAGATATGCTGTCGAGTGAGTAATTTAAATCTTTTTAAATAATTATTATGGTCCTGTCAGCTAAGTTAACAAAATGTAACGACAAAAACCATTTTGGTTCAAACTATGAAAGTCTAAGGAGCATATTGGAGTAAAAGTAGTTCAACGACCAATTTGGAGTAGTATTCATGGCTCAAGAACCAGTTTGAGACTTTCCAACATAAACCGCACAGCTAAACTCTTCTCCACCATCTTCTTCAATAAAACCCAAAATTGGAGGATGGGTATGACAGATAGCAGCAGCAACGTAAAATGGAGTGTTGTTTGTGTCAAGAGGCTAAGGTGAGGGATGAGTTGACTGGGCCGAAAGAAGAAAGAAAGCAAGATGGCAGATTGGTAGCATCCAAGCAAATCCAAATACAAATTAATTTGAATCTTGGCAGAGTCCATGAAACCCTATGAATGACAGATAGCAGCAACAGCAGCAAAAATGGAGGGTAATCTAAGTCTTGAGGCTAAGGTACAGGATGGAGCCACCCGGGCCAAGGGAAGAAAGAGAGAGATGACAGATTGGTAGCATCCAAGCATATCCATAAATAAATTTGATTAAATCTCAATGAATTACATTATTTCTTTATTATTTAAGTTCACTAAACAAAATTCATGAATTTGGACAAATCCAAATGAATCTGACTCCAATTTTTACATCCATCCTTATAGGGCATAAGCATAAAGTTAAGTGTCAAAGGTGAGGACTAGGAATTCTTTGTGATAATGAATCTCTCTAAATATGACAAGATATGATTGGTCCCCTATTTGTCAGTTGTGTTCTATAGCACTGATTTTAGAGATGCAAAAAAGCTACGAAGCCTGAAGATGGGGGTAACAAAGATGAGAATTCTGAAGTGAATATGTAGTAACACTAGGAATGACATTATTTGATATGAAATTGGAGCTTCAATTGAAGATAAAATGAAGGAACACTGTGAAAGGTGGTTTGGACGTGTGCAGCATAAAGTGATTAGGGACCCCATGAGAAAATGTGCAAAAATTTATTTAGGAAAAACTAAAAGGGATGACTTGATTTGACATGGAAAAGATAAGTAGCCAAATATATTATAACAGTTGACAAAATAGAGGAGATAGCATTGAATCAAATGGATAAGAGGAGGACAATACAAACAGAGAATCACTAGTACTTTACCAAAGAATTAATGCAGTCGACCCCTACATTATTAGGGAAAAGGGTTGGTTGTAGTAAAGAATCATTTATAGTCTCTAGAAATCACAGTACCAATGGTGTATAGTAAAACTAGACTCAGGTATCATATCAAATGCATGATATAGTTACAGAGGGGAAAAATTACCATATGAAGAATTGGCACGTGAATCCTTGATAGAATGGCCATGACGCCATCCCATCTTGAGCAGCAACTTTACGCCTAAGGAATAACAGCAAGGTGAGGCTGAGAAAAAAATAAAAAAAATTACTATTGCAGAATTGTAGCACAGACCAATAGATTCAGTTGTTGGAAGAATTAATTCATCAGGAACAGGCCCTGGAATAGCTGATGGCCTGCAATACATGAAAACAGAAGCCGGGAGAAAGGATTATGATGTACTCCACATAAAGAGAAATGATGAAAGAATATAACAGCTTATTGAAAATGGAAGGAAAGAAAAAAAATATGAATAAAGACAGACGGATCAGTTATCATTCAGTCATTTTTATGAACTATCTAAAGGGGACATAAGGAGACAAGTTCTCCAGAATTGAAGAAATCAGTTTTCAGGTCATTTCTATATGTGTGCATTGAACGAAAGTCCAGTCACAGAGAGGAAAACCATTGCATATTACACCATATTTACAACACTAGTCCAATAAAATTTAAATCTCATGCAAGTCCCAACAGAAATTACCATTATATATATGACATGTAGTCTGAAATCTAGAAAACAAAATTCTATAAACAAGCAATGTAGGACCAACTACACCATTACAAAAAATCACCAAGTAAGATGTATGTAGCAAAAACTCAAAACAAAACCTCTCATGTTGCTCTTTCTCTGCTTGTTTGCGGGCTATTTCTGCAGATGTAAATCCAAATGTATCAAACTGCATAGATGTCTTCAGGGATTGGCCTTCCAATTCCTAAAAATAAAATAATGAGTGTACTATAAATAAAATTAACAATCTACACAAATAATATGCGTAAAGTAGCTGCTTTTGTGTTTTTGAATGTTAAAACTTTATGGCAGCAGTGTAGGTTAGAAGTTGAAAGGCTTATGAATAGGTTTTATGAGTTTTTTTATTTCCTAAAATAAGGTTCATAATAATTAATACAAGTATTAACTAAAAAGCCCCAAAAGCGCAGGCTTCATAAGGCTTCATTGAAGGGGCAGGGCTATTCCCGATGCGAAGCTCAAAAGTGGGGATTCAGGCTTAAGTGCAAAGCACAAGGCTCGAGGCACGTTTTCCAAAACACTCACAGCTCTTTTATTCACATTGCATCGAAGTCTCAATGACCATATGAGGGATAGCACAAAAGGCTAACAAATGTCACCCGGAAAATTTAGAAAACAAATTTTTGCAACACAAATAATTAACATTTGAGTAATGGACAAGAAATGAAAAGTCAATATTGTGCTAATTCCGCACATATACCAAACTTCTGATAGTTCAAGCATCTGGTCCAAATCCTCAAATTTAACACAGAAATAAAAAAGCTTGAAATAAACCAAATAACAGTTGAAAAGCGGAAGGGGCATTTTCTTATTTCATACAAATTCAAACAAATTATACACTCATCTCCTCTTTTAAGGGGATGAAAGAACATACCGATTTCTCATCTTCATCTAAGAAGTTCAAAATACTCTGTTGTTTGACTTCAGCTCGGTTTTTTCGAGATGAAGTAAATGTCTGTGGAGTCCACCCTGCCCATGTGTTCCACAAGGGTTAACCATCCTTTAAAATTGTTAAATAAAGAAGGCATTTCACTCAAATACAAGATGAAACATACCCTCTTTCGAACCCACTGTATTGTAATAACCAGCAGCAAATCCTCCTGTAAATGCTCCATGGAATCTTCTTCGTCCTTCTTCATCCATAACCTGGAAGTAATTATTTCCAATAAAAATAAAAACAGAAGATAATTAATTTAATTGATACTGATACATATAGCATCAATGTGTTTTTTATAGAGTCAAAAGCAACCATATGTAGCATTCCAAGGTGAAAATAGGTTACACAGACAACAACCATCCTAGAAGTGATAGTAAAAATAAACAAAGAAAAATAGCTAAAAAGAAAGACATTACAAAATACAAGACAATGAAATAGTAATCTTATACCGAACGGTCAAAGCAATCCAACTATCCATGAGCTTCTAGGGTCCACACAATCACAACTCACACAATCCTTTTGGGAAAACCCCGTTAAAAATAATAAAATTAAATTAATTCTAAAAGTTAAACAAGGGCACTGAATTGACAGTAAAAACAATTCAATCTAATGCAACAGATATAATATAAACGAAAACCCACAAATTTACTAATTGTAATGGCATGATGATAGAGGCCCAATTCAAAGTCATGTAACTAGTTAATGGTTATCAATCATTTCAATCTATTTATCTATATCATGCTAAGATGCATGTTTTGAAATTCATTGACATATTAACACTAATTTGCTCTATTTTGTGAGAAAGCATTAGGTGTGCTCACAGTGTTAATACTTTACTATTTCATTTCCAGAAATAAAATCGGAGTCAAATACAATTAAGTAGCTGCATATGCAGTTGTATGAAAATTTGCAAAATAATTCCTAATTTGTAACAAAGGCAAAAAGGAAAATACCTCTTGCTTCCATGCAGGGAGGCTACGCAGGTTACCAGAGGCCTCGGCAACAGCTTTTTTCTTACGGGTGGTAACTTGTTCCTCAGACTCAATTGGCGTACCGCAGAAGACATAATCTTCATGGTCAGAATCCATTTCTTGTATAGAATTCGAATGGCTGCAATATCCTTCTATTAGACAAGTATTGATAAGAGAGAGAGAGAGAGAGAGAGAGAGATGAAAGCTGAGAGTATAGAGAATTAACAAGTTATTGGAGCTAAGACATCACTTTCAAACACTAAAGAGATAAATAATACTTTTGGTTTCCTTTTTGAGAAAATTTAAGGAAAAAGTAGTTAGTATTTTCTAATTCCTTTTGTATCCTCATGGGCATGTGTTGTAACAAACTCAATAGATATTAAATAATATATTATAGGGATACTACTGGTAATTCATGTATAACTAACTCATTAAAAAAATAAAGATGAGTGTTCAAAATAAATAAATAAATATGACACTCATTTTGGGACAAAAATGAAAGAGAAAAGACGAGGATATTTATTTTGGGATGGAGGAGTATTTAAAAGAAAAATCTTTATCAAAGGCAGTTGTTCAACAATTGAAAATACAACATTCATTTTGGGATGGAGGGAGTATATAAAAGAAAAATCTTTATAAAAGGCGATTGTTCAACGAGTGAAACTACAAAGACAAATAGAACAAAGTGGATTATGAAATAAGAAAGGTGAGTAAGTTATATAGATTCATTGTTTCCCATCATTTGTTCAAGGGGTGTTGTAATTTTCCACTACTCTTAATTACCTTCTGTTTTATCCCGTGGTCATTAACATTGTTAGAACTATACACAATTCATTTCATTTCAAATAATACCTTCACTAGTAACTATTTTAAGAATTGTTTTGAAACTTTGAAGATAAAATTGTTTTAAAACTTTGAAGATTTAGCTACTCGTGTGCTTGATTTTGTTTCTGTTCTTCAACTATCATAAGAATTTCAATTTTCTTACCTACCCCATAAAATCTTAAATTCTAATGATCTGTTTGGAATTTTTGATTTCATTTGAAATCTGGAGTTGAACCAAGTTCAATGTTTGGATAATCAAAGTATTCGAATTTAAACTCGGAACAAATCCAATAACATTCACAACATGTCTATAACATGAATTTCAAATTACAACTCTTACATCGTCATATAAATTATACTGTTTCACCATAATTCAAATCAAATTCAAGTTCCCAAAACTAAAAGCAAGAACGGAGTAAAAGAGAGAAAAAATGTAACCAAAACTAAACATATCGGTTATGGATTATAAGGAAAACATTTGTGGTTGCTTTATTATAGTGATGGAGTACTTGTCAATTGAGTGAGATTTCAATGAATTGTGTAGCATACCAGTTGGTGAATAATCAAAGGATTCTGGAAAGTTTAAGTTTATGGCTCCACCACCACTGCTGCTGTCAAGCTAAAATCCACCGCGGACCTCGCCTCGGAGCACAGCCGGGATGGCCCAATCAGGGTCGGCGGCCACCAAGAGACAGTACAAAGGGGTGGTGGCGGCTGGTTTCGGATGAGAGAGAGAAGTGGCTGTTAGGGTTTGATGAAAATCATAAGAACCTCAAACAAAAAAAGGTAAAAGAATGAAGAAGAAAACTACTAAAAATATTTGAGACATGCGACACTGGCCTCATCTCCTCCAGGCGAGCCAAGCTCGACCTCCATCTGCCCAAGTTTTGAAGCTAGAAACCTAAATCCCAACAAACCATGAAATAAAAGGAAGGGAAAAAAGTTGTACCTGATCTTCACCGCGAGAGAAGAGCAGCGGCACTGCGATCTCCAGCGGCGCTCTCCAGCGGCGAACTCCGGCAGCGGAACTCGCGAAGATGGCGG
>JAYMTA010002117.1:0-17481 GCA_036897625.1 Pelargonium cotyledonis | reverse complement strand
CATTTTTGTGCTTGAAGAGGTAGTCAAAGAGCAGTTGTTTCCGACCGGGCACATCTCTCTTTTTGGCAATCAGAAATTGGAATTTTCTAGATTACAGGTCACCCTCTGTTTAGAAATTTTGCTGTTTAGTCGTTATTGTTGTCTGTTGTGTTTCTAAACCTAAAACCCAGCTTCTGTTGTGTTGTGTCTCTTATCTTATATTTTGTGTTGTGTCTCTTATCTTATATTTTGTGTTGCTGGACCTGGGAACTCAGCTTCAGCCAGTGTGTCTGTTAGTTGTCTCTTTTCTTTGTTATTTCTGGAATTGTAATAGTTGAACTGGTTCTGTTTATGGTGCAATGATAGTGTCAGACATGTTGTGTCTTAATTGTGTTGGGTTTTCTCTCCACTTCCATATATGATTGTTCTTGTGAATGAGGCTGTTATTGGTTGATGTGGATGTGGATGTGGCAAGAGTAGAGTTGCATATTATTTAACATTTTGTAATTTTGTCGTGTTTGTGATAGAGAATTCAAAATGTTAAGTAATTGTGTCGTGTTCGATTTGAGCTTCTAAAAACACTAGCACGCGATTAATAAGTCGTGTTGTGACATGTCAAACAAGCACATTTAAGGGTATGATTGTAAATTTATCTTAATAATGTGTCAAATATGAATAGTATTGTGCCAAACATGTTAGTTCTATTGTGTAGAATGTGTTGGGTTGTTCTGGTGTCGTGTGAACAACACAATCAATTTAATCACAGTGTTAAACATATTAAATTCTGCAACACAAAATCTTGAACACGACACAAATACGGCACGCACACAAATTGTCTTATCGACTCTAATTTGGAGTTTCTTGTTATCAATGTTACTTACGTTATCCTAATAAAAAGGAAAGTTACCATGAACAAAGGAAATGTCCTTTTCTCCTTTTCTTTCTTCAAATAAATATTATGTGTCAACTAATAAGACAAGAGGGTATACGTTTTTAATGTTCCAACCAAACGAATACGTTATCCTTTTTTCACCTTTTATTACTTATCTGAACTTACCAAAATTATTTTTTTCATTTCCACCCAATTAATTATCATGCATTATTAACTATCTCTTTTTCGGTTTATACGATGGGATTCCTAAGCAGATTCGCTCACTCACGAATGACACTTTTAAGCTATATTACTACACTTAAATTAATACTCATTCAAGATTTGTTCACACTTGAAGTTTTCACCTCTTCCCACACATTAAAATCTTATAAGTTATAATTATTACTAGTCTCGTACGTTAAATTAAATATGGACACGTGTGGTCACTAACATTGAACATTTACAATATACAAAAGTACTTTAGATTTGAAATTTAAAAAATATTACTGGTAATGCAATTTTTTTAATGCAAACACTAATAATTTGTTAATTCAAATCGAATGATAATAAAAAGTATATAAAATTAGGGGCTTGAAAATCAACCCACCAAAACAAATCTGACAAAAAAATTGAGAATCTAACTAATTCGTTGGCCACTCAATTCACATACCAACCAACAAAAATTAACACTACCAAACTAAGCCACAATGACTAAAACATTTCGTATAATCAAACCAAAGGCATAGGAATTCATTAGGCTGAATTATCTAGTCACCAGAATTGCTTCCTCCAGCTTGAAGAGCACAAACACGTGACAACGATTACACTTTGAGTTCAAGGCGACCACATGGGATGGCATTGCCAATGGCTCCTCACAACCATCAAATCTGCCATTTGATTCAAAAACAAACTCGAATGCTAGTCCGATGACTCTGGTCAATCAACCACATTCTAAGTCACTTTCTTCTTCTTCTTCTTTACAACCGCTACTTGCTACCCTACACACACACACTAATATTAAAAACTATCTTGAATTTACGCCGCACTGCAAAACTTTAACAACCCTTTAACTTGCTACTAAAGCAAGACTCGTTATTTTAACAAAAAAGACTGCAATTTTCTATTTGCAAATCTAAAAGACTTTCGCCGTTTTGAAAATTAAAAGCAACCGTAGCTAAATTCTATCTAACTCTCAAAAACGACACAGAGAAAGAAAGAGGCACGAGCATCACACATAATGAAATGCATGACAAGTGTTATTTAAAATTTAAAATTAATGTCACATCAGCGACACATATGAAAATAGATAATTAATTAACATAAAATGAAATGACATGTAGGCGTCACGTAATCGATGTTAACGGTTCTGTTAACTTAAAGTAACGGATAAATCTTGTTGACCAATTAATTAAGAGTTTCGGTACTAATTGAACAAACTTTTTAGTCCAAGATGACTTGGGGTACAATATTTAACCCTGTTAATAAAATCTTTCTTTTCTGTTTAAAAAAAAAAAAAAAACGACCGGCCCATTTGTCCCGGCCCTAGATACCTTCTTGAGTTCTTCGCTGAAGAAGAGACAATCACAGATAGATCAAACCCAACAATTCAGAGAAGAAAAAGAATGAAGACGAGGAAGAAGACTAAGGCTGCGACTATGGAACCACCACGATCTTCATCGTCGGACCTTAAAATTGGCTTCGAATCGAAATCATTATCGGCTAAACAGACCTTCACGGTGCATCTGATTTGTGTTTTAGGCTTGCCCGCGGCTTTCTGGGCGGCCCACAATGTCTTCTCCATCGACCTTGTCTCTGATCCTTCCATCTTCCTCCGTCTCATCTGGGTACTACTCGACTCTTTCAAATTCTTCACACACAAAAAAAGTTGTTCTCTAGAACATTTCTGTTGTTCATGTGATTTGTTGTGTTCTTAGGCTATTGAGTGTCCAATCGTGATCCTTTTATACAGTTGCTTTCGACAAAATCGTGAACAATGCTCGGTAATTTTATTCCTTCTAGCCTTCAAATTTATTGTCTCTTTGGTTTGCAAGCAAAATGTGGGAATAGCGATTGATACAACTAGTTGACATTTCCTTTCATGTGACCTAACAGTACTTGAAAGCTGTGGGAAGAGGCATACTAGCGCTTCCTGTTGGTTAGTCTGAAACTTCACTTTGTTATCTTTGGCTTATGAGTTTCTTTTCATCTTGAACTCATGAAAATTTTGATTTTATGAATTGCATTATGTCTGTATATCGATGATTGCTGCAGATGTTTAATATGGAGTCAAATGCTGGGCTATGATTTCCACTCTTTTATGGTGTATATGATAGGATTACTGATTACATCTTTTAGTGTACCATCCATTTGTTTTACATTTTTTTTTTGTACTGGACGCCGTAGTCCATAATTACTTGAAACACTATAATATGTTCTTTTGAACATAAGATTCACATTTGTCAACAATACAATAGGGCAGTTATTATCCATAGGAGTTAGGACAACCAATCCTGCTATACCAGAAATGGGTGCATTTTGAGGTTAGCTTTTCCCCCATAGTATTAGAGACTATTTTAGCATGATATGACTTTGAGCTAAAAGAGTGAAGCTATGTCAAATTACATGCTCAAGCATCATAAGTAGTTATGTAATTGGACATAGATCTTGGGTTGAAGTGTTGTGAAGTTACACATTGACATTGACATAAACATGAATATATTATTGGTTTTACATGCAGCCCAAAATTTTAGATATTATAAGTGAATGAACACATCCTATGGTATGAACTTGGCTGTAGCTTGCTAATCTTGGTGGTTTTTTTTTTTCTTCCAAAAAATGTGTGGTCTATCTGTTTACACAATCTCTTAAAGTTTTCATCTCTTTTTCTGTAGGGGCTCTTGTAAATGCTTTTGGTGCTATTGCTTTGGGCGCGCCTGTTGGTATTCAGTACGTGAATATGGTCAAAACTATATACATCTCTGTTAGCGTAATATGAACATAAAACTCACAGTTGAGGTTGGCAGGTTTGGGTACACATAAACAAGACCTTTTATCATTGCCAGGTATATAAATTCCCGTTTTGGAAATAACCTGTTCACCCTCTTTGATTTTTCTATCAGTTAAAAAGTAATAAAAAGTATGGGGGTTATTCATCTGTGATGTTCAACCTCTTTTTTTTTTTTCTTTTTTTTTACTGGTCAACCTCAACTGTGTCTTGGGTTCAGGAATATGAGGGCAGAAACATATCTAATGATATGGGTTATAATATTTCGTTTATTTATCCTTGTAATTGAAGTTGATAGTTTTCCTGCTGTTGATTGGAATCATTTCTTTCTTCTTGTGACAGGTACATACCAAAGACCATTAACTGGTCTCTCATGATGTCCTTGTTCACTGTAAGCATTCCAATTTCTGCTTTTAATTTTTCAAAGAATCGGTGCTGGGATTTCTTGTCTAAATATTAATATCAGAAAGAAGGAAAAAGAAAAGGTTGTGAAGAATATCCTAAAATACTTGTTGTTTAGGTGAATGAGTTTGTAACTTCAAGTTCTAAAATAAGGTTTAAGAATTTAGTTATATTTGTACTTTGTATACCACTAATCTGTACTGGCTACAATGCATATATGTGGACACGGACACAGACACAGACACACTTTTCTGGGTCAACATATTTGATATTTTTTGCCTCTAGTTTGTAATTATCTATTTATGCTTTTGCAGTTTGTGCCTGCAGCTTCTGTTTATGGTTCGTCATGGGTCGACTGGCAACGTATATTTGGCAATACTAAGTGAGTTCCCTTTTTCTTGTGTCGTTACACTAAGCATGTGTCATATGTTTGACTTATTCATTAGTTTTGAGCAGATATGATTTCATATAATCACTACTTTCTGGCATGGCTTAGTTTTGTACTGTTGTTAACTACTATTAAATAATAATCATTTGGTGAAGTTATGCGCTAATAGGATGTTAAAATTGTTTATTTTTAGGGCAAATGGACCAATAGACTATATGATTTGCCTACCAGCACATGGAGCTGTTATTGGAGCTTGGTTTGGTGCTTGGCCAATGCCACTTGACTGGGAGAGGCCATGGCAGGTATAATTTGTTTTCTTTTGATCTTAACTAAAAGTGGTTATGTGTTGCATAATTTGGAACTCTTCTCAGTGAAATCTTCTCAATCATTATTTTCTTATAATGTTCCATCTATACTAGGTCCTTGCTGATAATATAAATCTGGTTTTGCTTTAACGTCATTTGTATCCTTTTGCTTTAACGTATATTGTACTCTTTTCTTCTCTTTAAGATCGAAGTTCTTTGGAGTGTCTTTGTTGTTATTGAGGTCAATTTTTGACTAGATTCTTGGCTTTATATTTTCCGTGAGAAGATCTGATGAGAAAACAATGCCTTTGTGCTTATGTAGACCTTGTGGAGGTAATATCTTAGATCTTGGATGGGTTGTGCCTCACCTATGTGAGGCCTATGAAGCACTGGAAAATACTAATCAATAGTTAAAATCTTGTGAAAAAGGAAACCGACATGTTCTCACGCTCCGACACATCAAGTTTTTTTAAAGGAAAAAAAAAACCAAGTTATTTTGTCCACAAATTGTGATAACTTATTTTTTTTATATTTGTTTGCGGGATTT
Source organism: Pelargonium cotyledonis (assembly GCA_036897625.1). Classification (NCBI taxonomy): domain Eukaryota; kingdom Viridiplantae; phylum Streptophyta; class Magnoliopsida; order Geraniales; family Geraniaceae; genus Pelargonium; species Pelargonium cotyledonis. Next base: position 11,985 of record JAYMTA010002117.1, on the reverse strand, counting down.
TATTTGTGTTGTTTGAACTTTTGAGTTGTAATGACTTGGTTTTCTGATTTGATTTTAATATATGTTAATAACTTTCTCACTTGTTTGATTTGATTGCTTGTTGAAAATGACTTTGTTAACTTATAAGATGTTAATTTTAATTTGGCATACTTTCAAGTTTAATTTCAATACAATTAAAAAGTATATATATATATATATAGAGAGAGAGAGAGAGAGAGAGAGAGCTTAACCTTAGCCAGTTCAACAAACTACACATCCCAATGAATTTGTGATGACTCTTGGGGACGAGTCTTTTGACCAAGTCCTTGATGAAAACTCTCGAGGACTAAGTCCTTATTAAACCATTGAGAATGAATGTTGGGGATGACCCATCATTGGTTGCGGCAGATGGTAGGCACCCTAAGCGGAAGATATCCCTTCATTCTAGCCTAGTTGATGTCGCTTGGCTTGAGTCTCGTCCAGGTCACGGGTGTGGGTTGATTCCCATTGCTGTGAACATGGCTGAAGAGGAATGGTGGCTGCTGGGAGGTGGTTACTAAGGGCATGGCATGAAACCCAAGCACTGCCCATGACCTGGACTCATTTTAAGAGGTGGTCACGGGCATTGATTGAGGGCCACGCCATGACCTAGTCTAGTTTTGAGAAGTGAAGCCTTAAGGTCTCCATGGTTGAGACCCATCCTCGTGGCTTGCACTGCTAAGCTCCAATTGAGCTTCTTTTGCCCGTTTTTGCTCTGTTTTGCTCGAGTCTTTTCCTGGATGACAAACATATGTTGTGTGACACTGCTCAGTGCATGTGTGACATTGTGAGTGGCCTATAGCTGAATATTTTGTTTATCTTTAGTAAAGCATTGTGTCGTATGTTTTTTTCAAATGGCAAATCGTGTTGTGAATTGTGTCACATGTCAGTATTGGTGCAGAATAGTTTGCATTCCTTTGTTCAGTTTGGATTATTGTAAGCTTAGGCATATATTTGAGATAGAATTGCAAGAATTGGATTTATTGGCAACCTAAGGTTCTCATTAACAATAATCTGGCTTAGATACTACTGCACTAGATATGCAGCAAAACTCAAGGATGGATTACCTTAAAGAGAGACTGAGGGGAAGTGTTGGTCAGATGTAGTTCTAGATAATTGATTCATCTCTTTTTAGGTCACTGTTCTTTAATTGGAGTAGTTCATTGTGTAAAGTTGTCCTGCCAGCATATATCTTGATTGGCTTTGAATTCAATGTTTGTCAAGGAATCACATCCTTTGTTTTAACCCTGTGAATAAGTGTTTCTGAACGTTTTCAAATTTAATTTTGTGTGAACAAGTGTTATCTAGGCCTGGTTTGGTTGAGGGTGATAAAGAATCAGTCATTTTGATTCCATTCCCTCGTACAACTTAGAGGCTGAATTACATTCCGGTACACATTCCTAGCCCATCAAAATATAAGAAATGATATCTTTTAAATTCCAACTTCCATCTTCCAAGTGTGTTATTTCTTTTTCATTGATTTTATGTGCATTTTTTTAGGAGGCATTTCTTAGCTGAGTGGTAAGAATGCCACCCCTAAACCTCCATGTCCTTAGATCAAACCTTGTTTTGTCCCCTAGGGGATGGCACAATGGTCAAGAACACACATCTTCATGTGGGAGGTCGTGGGTTCAAATCCCATTGCGTCGGGTGTCGTGGGGTTTAAAGGGGAGAGCTAAAAAAAAAAAAAAAGTAGTTGCTGATCTTCTGTTTTTTGTTTGTGAATATCAGGAATGGCCAATATGTGTGAGTTATGGAGGCATGGTTGGATACCTGGCGGGTATGGTGGCATCTTTTGGCTTTACATTGGTATGTGGCAGAGGTCAGCATGTCAAAGGAAACTGATGGGTAGTCCAAGAAGCAAGAATTTTGACAGATTAGCCATCTCACAATCCAGTATATGAAGATTTTTGCTTACCCTTGTACCTTCTCTTTTTTTTCCCCCCTCTCTAGATCATTTTTTGGGTAGACCTAGTTCCTTTTTCTTACTTGTGATGTATGAATTCTGGTCATGTGGTGACTCTACGACGGTAAACTGTACTTGCCTGCGGCGATAGTTAAAAAAAAAAAAAAAAACCCCAATGAGATTATATATCGTAAACTTGATGATTTTATTAGATTGATGCTGTAATGCTTGATGAGAGGAGAAGCCTCAGCTACTTATTATTTGTTCAGACTCCACCGTAACGCAAGAAAATCTGAATTTGAGTGTTAATTCGTGACAAGTTAAACTCTCGTGATACACTGTTCATTTTAATTTTTTTTTTTTTGGTTGTTGCGCAATTGTAAGGCTTGTGTCTAGAATGGTAATAAAATCACTTACGTCACCCAAAAACATGTCGGTGTGTTGGGGCCAAAATGCACCTTGAAATGGTAGTTTGTACCATCCATTGGTACACGCGTCGATTAGTCATTAGTCGCAGAAAATGAATCCTGCTTGGCGAGGGCCCATAGTTCAGCCACGTGGTCCCCACACCGAACCCTTTAAATGCCCAACTCAAAGACAAAGAGCCCTAAGCGCCAAAGCTCTCTCTCTCTCTCTCTCGCTCGCTCGCTCGCTCATAAATTTCTTGTCAGTTTTTTTTAACTGCCAGTAGCAGTGTAGTGTGTGTAGGTGGTCTCATCGGTCTCTCATTGCGATTTTAGACCATTCTTCACTGTAAGTAAAATCCGATCCTTCCAATCCCATGATCAAACCTTCTAAGTTGTCCAATTTTAGTTTATGTTTCGATTTCTATTTCACACTTTGAAATAAACATTTCATATCTGATTCAGATTTTTGTTTGATTCTGCATGTTTTTTTTAATCATCATTCACTTGAGGTTGCTCACATTTTCCGATTTTTTTTTTTTTTTTGTGTGCTCGTGTGTGGGGTTGTGAAGCTTTGGGTTCTATTTTTCCTGCTTTTGTGGGTTTTAGTGTTAGGTTTTTGATTTTGTGGTGAGATTTGAATTTTGATACGGGGCTTCAATGGACTTTGTTTAAATATTTCATTGGGACATGCCAAAATTCTTGTCAGCTCAAGTCTGCTGTGAAATTGGTTTGCATTCTATAATATTTTCAGCTGATCTCTTATCCTGTTTATGTAGTTCTTAATGGCAAGTGAGGATCTGAACTGCAGAGATAAGTCACCTGGAATATGGACTGCAAGGAAGAGAGCTCCTAATCGTACTGGGATTGTCAGTGCATCTGCTGTTGCTGAACCTGCAGATAAGCCCATTCCGTACATGCTGCCTCCAGTTACTCTTTCCTCCAGAATACCTCAATTTCGCTCTCAGGGTATTCAGACGTCAGGTGCCAAAAAGATGGGTGATTCCTCTGATCAGTTGATTGGTTATCAAAATCCTAACCCAGAACTTGATTCCATAAATGGGATTGATAACTCCCCCTTTCTGAATATGTCAGTGCCAGACATTTTTTGTCCGGCAAGGGAGGATGATGGATGGTCTCAATATTACCCTTATGTTAGTTCAATGTCTGCTGGTAATATAAATGATCCTGTTACCCAATTGAATAGCTTTGGTAACCCTCAGATTCCAAGAGAAATTATCAGTGCCAGGAATGATGAAGTTGGGTCTTTAGGTAGCTCCATGAGGGATGAAGTCAACTGCAGTGATATTCATGGGTCTCAGATATTAGAAAACTGTGAAAGTGCTCAGGGTAGCATACCTTGGTTATGTAATAACCCTGGTGGTGGTCGAGCAACAGTTTGTAACAATTTCATGGGCACTACGGACTATGCAGAGAGGAAAGCTCCTCCTCAATCAAATATTCCAGACAATGGAAGTTCTCGTAGTCATGATCTTCATATTGCTGGTAGTTTTTCCTCTTTTCCAAATTATGTGAACGGATTTTCATGTCTTGGACAAAGCATGGCTGATCAGACCAGGTCTGATACTGAAAATGGGATTGCACATTCAATCCCGTTACATGTTTCACATGCTCAGGAAGAGGTTGATTGGCAACAACGTTTTCCCATGCCAGGCAATATGACGTCAAATTTTGTAGGGAACTTGCATGCACAATCTGCAAATAGCGATTCTCATCAAAGCTTACATGGTTACTCAGTTGGAACAACAAAACCACAAAATGGGAACCGAGCTGGGCTTCCTGATTCCAGTCAGTGTGGAGTAACTGGGAAGCCATTATTGCCAAGGTTTAGTTGTGATTCTACTCAACCTGCATATGAAAAGTTACAGAAGATTGGGGAAAGTGCTAGGCCGTTCTTGCCCGAGTCTTCCAGAAATTCATCTTTTGTTGATCTCACAGGAGACACAGTCTGGGAGGATCAGTTAGGTTAGTTATGAATGCTAAAGCAATTCCACCTTATACATGTTTTTTTCTTCTCTGTCTTGTATATATGTGTCTACAGACTGGAGAACTTCTTAGCATCATTCTTTGTTTAATCCAGTGACTATTTGTTGCTTTCTTTTGATATCATAAATCTAGCTTAGTATTGTGTATACTGCATACATCTTTTCTAATAATTAAAACCTACTTGCATACCAACATATGAAACTTTCTATATCATTATGAGTTTTTCACAGTAATGATATCATTGCCAATAGCTGAGATGATTTTGGAATACAGTAATTTGGAAACACTACCTTTTTCTTTGGGGTTTCTATTTTCAAATGCTATCTAAACTCAACTAGCTCTCATCTTGCTTTTCCAATTTTTGTTTCATCGTATTCTTAAGAGTTGAGTCATCTCGGACAAGATAGTAGACTTCAATTGTATTGTGAATTTAACCTTTCTGATCCGTATTGAAGTCGATACTCATGGAAATAAAGATCTCAATTGTGATGATCATCATATCATTGAGGAAAGTCTTCTAGATAGAAATAATAAGGAATGTGCTTAGTTGGTTGTCAAATTTGTAATCATCGAAGAATAAAGATCTCAATTGATGATCATCATATCATTGAGGGAAGTCTTCTCAATAGAAATAATAAGGAATGTGCACAATTGGTTGTCAAATTTGTAACATGTGCTACCTACTCAGCAATTGGGAATGTGCTTCGCTATGTTGAATTGCTGCTGTAACGTTCAAAATTCCCTAGTGCTTCAAAGGTTTCAGGGGTTCAAGAGATGAACTGATGAGTTGATACAGTGGCTACTGGTAGTTTTCTCATACTGGTTTCAGATGTTGGAATTTGGTGCAGTGATGATATGTCAGTACATATGTGTGTATCAGTGTGGATAGTTGAGGATAGGATTAGAAGGCAATAAGTGGAGCTTGTTGGGGTTTCGTAATGGCAGTCTAATTTTAATTGAGTGATAACAATAGCGACTGCCTAGTTAAGTGGCTATTCCTTCAATAGTTATCGGATACTGGTCTTCAAAAATAGATTCTGATGCTTTTAGAAGGCAATAGGTGAAGCTTGTTGTGGGTTTCATAATGACAGGCTAATTTTTATTGAGTGATAACAATAGTGACTGCCTAGTTAAGTGGCCATTCCTTCAATAGTTATCGGATGCTAGTCTTCAAAAATAGATTTTGATGCTTGTTCTTCCAAACTAGGTGATTTGTTGAATGAAGAGGATTAGCAAGTGCAGTAATTAGCTGTTATGTTTTTTTTAAGGATATCTAAGACATAATAATAAATATGAGACAGCTATGCATAAAATTCCTGTAAGTGTGAAAATTTTACCAGTTATTACAAGTCAACGGTGTTATTTACAAGATGGTACTCGATTGGCTTGCTTTATAGTTCCTACAACTTAATTTAGCCACTATCATGGTTTTGTCAGATGAAGATCCTGTTTGTCCTTCTAATGAACAGCTGAACGGATGATAGAATGTCTGCTTGAAGATGTTATTGTAATACACAAGATAAACCTATGCTGCACATGAAATCCATTTATTATATCCAATAGAGACAGAACTTTTGAACTTTCATTGTGAACTATGCATCAAATACTAAATATATAATTCATTTTGGATTGTGTGGTAGATTTTATTAGATTAGGCACTTGATAGTTGATAGTTGTATCTGTAACTTATTTTCTGAATAAAACTTTATTATTTTAGCTGTAGGACTGCCGCCAACAATTCATCATGGTGGAGCTGCCTGGACTGCTGCATCTGGCCTATTTTCCAGGAAGACAAGGCATCAACCAGCAAGTAAGGCATTCTCCAACAAAATCTTACATTCAATATTGGTTTCCTAGAGGATTTGGTGATCTCATGGGTAGAACTGTCTGACACTGCTATGAAATCTGTCTAAGAAACTATACAAATACAAGAATTTGAATTAGTATATTTGTTATGTATTCCGTTCCCTATAAAACAATGATTTCAAGATATCTTTACTAGAAATTCAATGGTAAACCTTTCAACTTGTGCAATTTTCTTTTTGCACCCTTTTATTCAGATTCTTAATTTTTTTAATAAGGATTCAAACCTAAGTTTTCTATTATAGTTGTAATAACTATCAATAAGAACTGAAAGTCTTTTGGTAATTGAATTATTATATTATTATGCTTAATTTTATTTGTCATATGGAATTATTATCTTTTTGAATCTTGATCTACAACCTATAAAGCAAATGGAGGGTTTGGTTTCTTAACATCAGAACATCATCTTAATGTAAATGATTCTCTTAACATAAACCTAAACCTTTGGAAGTATTATAATACAAATGCAAAGTCTTAAATCCTTGTCATCCCTGTTTTGTCTGTTTGGTCAAGCACATGCATTCCTTGTATATTCTCGGTGTTCTCTCAGAGCTTGACCTAAGGTATTTCTAAAACTTGAATGTAGTAATCCATTTATTCAAGTTAGCTGTTGGTTTTCTGTGTATGCGGTTTGCCTATTCCAACTTAGCTTGTTCAGTTCAGTATTGGTCTTCACAAGTACTTTTTTTACGTCGAACAGGATAGAAATAAATAAGAGGATAGCATTGGTAATGTGTCATCAGCTGAATTAGTAATTTCTTATGGGTTGCAACATACTGCTTCCCTTAGAGAATAATTGACTTTATGTTGCTTATTGTTTAGTTCTATGAAATGCATGCCATTTGATCCCCTTTTTTGAAAGCTGGTTACAATAGGTCTACTTGATAGTTGGTAAGTGATAGGTTAACTTGCTCCCATGCTTAATGTTGTCTGTCTGTCTATGTAGGGAAGCCTTTTCCAGCAAGTAGGGGTGTCTCTGTCCAAGTTGATGAGGGTGGCTTGTTGCCTAGGAATATTGGTGTTCAACAAAAGAGTAAGGGTATTTCGTATGTTTGGCTTCAACAAATTAAAATTGTCTCCAATACAAAGCGGGTGGCTTAGACATTATCAAATTCCTCTTATTTTAATTGTTATTTGGATTGATATAAGATTTTCTTATGTCATGTCTATGTCTCAGTTAAACATATAGTCTATGTATCGTATGAAGTTATGTTTTCAGTGATTTACCGATAGAAAATTACAGTAGGTGTAGAGGAAATTATGAATTTCGCTGACGCTGCGGCAAATTTGATTGTGCTAAAAACAAAATGACTATTAAACCATTTTTGTTTTGAACTTATTTCCAGAATTCGCAAATTAAATGCAGAGCTTGTGAAGGACATGGCTCTGAAAGGCTCAGAGTATTAGTTAGCTCTTGTGCCTTTTATAATAGCTTTTGCTGATTGTTTGCAGGTAATCTTGGTCAATCTCATGCCGCTTGTCATCTCCAAGCTTCTAAAAATCTTCTTGGACATGGTTCTATCAATGGTAATTACTATAGGAAACTGTGATTATGGTCAGATTGAATTTGTGTGAGATTTCGGCTATTAAGGTAATAACTTTTCATTTTACAGGGCAAGAAATACCAGCTGTCAATGGTCATTTTCCTGCTGTGGTTTCTAATGCATCTCTTGGCCCTTCTCTTAAGAGAGTTGCAATGCAAACACCTCCAGCTACTCGTGTTCAGCGCAGAAGAACAAAAACAACTCAACCATCTAGTAATCTGTATAATCTAAATTTAGCCATTGCCAACCAATCTCCTACTCTCCTAACCCAGACTTCTCCGTCTCTTCCATTGGCATCACAGGCTCCTCCATCTCTCCAACTGCTTGCCCAAACTACTCCTGCTCTCCCACCTGAAACCCTGCGTGTTCAAGCTCACCAACATCAAACACAGACAATTCCACCGTATCAACTGGTAAACCAGACTCCCCAGATTCAGTGTAGAACAAATACAACTCAACCATCTCATTATCCCTATTATCCAAGTGTAGCTACTGCTGCCTCATCTCTCACTCCCTTACCCCATACTTCATCTGTTCGATCGAAAGCCCATGCTTTTCCTTCTTCCCCATCAGTCCCCAAGGCCTATTCTGTTCTTCCATCCCAACTGCAGCATGCTCAAGTTCTCCAACGCATGATGCAGACCAAGTCAACTCATCCACTTGTATCCAAGACTGCTGCTCTTCAACGCCTAGCAAAGACAAGTCAAGCTTACCCAGCACATGTGAAGCCTTCTTCAGGTCGCCCTCAGTCAAACCATGTTCCAGTTGTTCATATAAAATGCCAAGGTACTTTGTGACATACATATGTGCGAGCTGCATATCATTCCCTCTCTGTTGTGTGCTCTGTTAGATTTAGACTTGCATCTGAATGTCAGACTAGGACTGCTTTAGATTATCACATCAATGTGGGCTGTCTTGTCAAATTACGCTTTTTTGGTCTTTTTTTCATCTCTGGCAAATCTTACTAGTGAAATTCTGCCGAAAGTTGTCTGATAACATGCAAGCAAAATATTTGCTACGCTTTAACCCTGCTTCATTCATCTCCAAAACCACCAGAAGTCAATTGTATAGTTACTGTGTAGTGCCAGCCTCCGGCATACCTGGGTTTGCCACAGCTGTTGTTTAGCTCGAGGCTGTGTTTATCTAAGATAATCCATCTTAAACCGATACTTTTGTATTGCGGTGATGCTGATTGTATGGGATGACATCAAGAGGTTCACTATTAATTATGATATAACCGTCTTTCTTTTGCAGATCTGGATACACCTCCTCTACCAATGGGAAAGAAGTGTTTATTGTGCAAGAGGGACCTTACATTCACGGCAGAAGGACCAGTATTCCAGCCAGAAACCCCACCAGCTGTTGCTATTCTGCCATGTGGCCACACCTTTCATGACCACTGTTTACAGATCATCACTCCTAAAGATCAAGCTGAAAACCCTCCATGCATTCCTTGTGTGATAGGTGAAAATTGAGTACAACGATTTAACTACTCAAAATTTTGGTAGGATCGGGATACAGAAAAGAGTCATAGAAATGTAGGTAAAACTAACCCACAGCCGTATGTATAGAGGCAGGCAGGGTGATAAATATGGTCTGTGTTGAATGTCTGGTAAGCCATTTTTGAAGAGTAAATGGAGGGTGAACACCCTTGTTGGTTAATGTGATGTTCCTTAAGGAGTTGTTAATTAGTTTTATAATATTCTCTAGTTGGAAGAGTCAAATGGACAGTCTTGTTTTATACCAACTGGTCATGAGTGGGTATATGGCCACTCTATCATGTTTGACATGTAGGGTGTAATGGAGTTGGGTCAACCTGGACATGGTTCCTGGAAGTTAGTGTAGTTTCAAGTCAATAAAGAAATTGTCTTGTTGCAAGAATTGCATAGTACATGGAGAGATCAAGTGGGTTGATGAGAATCTTTATCTTGTAAAGAAATTGAAGTAGTAACCATTCAGATTCTGATGATCATTGGATCCTTGGAAGAGCATGTACAACATTTAAAAGCACATGTTATTTGTACTGATTTGAGCTGGTGAACCTAAAAATAGATCATGATCTTTATATTTATTAGATGGAGGTGCTACCCACATTTTAGGGAGTTATAAAATGATTTTTTTTTTTTTTTTTTTGGCTGGGAAGTATCTTTGAGATCGAATTAATAAAATCTGCTGAATCAAACCACCACTACAGCTGATCATGAATTGAAGTGTCTATGACTATGGTATAAACTATTGGAAGAGAGTGACCAATGCTGTGGAATTAGCACTCTCAAAAAGCCAACGGTAGAATTTTATCATTTACACTTCCTCCTCTAAGATTTATGACAAATTCAAGAACTCATGGAGCAATGATCTCATGATATGGTATATCTTATTGGAGAACTACAGGAAGGAGAACTATGTTCTAAGAAATTGAGCCACAAACAATAGTCAATTATTCAAGAAAATGAAGTTGACGGTAGGAGATGATAATCAATTATTTGAGATGAATATTAACAAGAAACATCATCGGTCATTCCGTTACAAGGACACTATAAAAGAAAGCGAGGGTGAACCCAACTTGAACATACGCTACAAAGTAATATCCTTTAATCCGAACAAATGGAGAAGAAAAATCACAACTCAACTTGCACCCCATAAAAGGGAACAAAGTTGAACCCCTCTTGAATATGCACTAAAGAGTAGCACCCTTTGATCTGACAGATAACATCGTCACTAAACAAAACCTCTAATTCAGAAAACTTAGAAAAGACGGAGAATTTCACCTTAGCGTCTCACAATGGCATTATTCAACCAACTCCAACACGTGTGCATTACATATTATGTCATCATTGGTGACTAAGAGCAACTCCATCCAAGGGACCCAACCCCTTGGAAAGAGCAATTTGCAAAAACTCAATAGCAAGACCTTCAATGGAGGAGTCCCCAAATAGGGGCCGGTCCCTTATTTAAGGGACTACTGCCCTTACGGATTTTTTTTTTTTGTTTTTTCTTTTTCTGTCCAATGACAAGATAACATGTGTGCTGTTCTTTTGTGTTTATTTATTTAATAAAGATTGTGAGTCTCATTCAAGAATTGAAAATAAAAGACTAACATTGAAAATAATTTTTTTTAGAGAGTCTATATAATGTGGCAACTATAAAAAGCGAAGATGGGACATTGATGGACTAATGTGGATGCTAGTGCCCCAATTTTCACAACCCACACAAACATGGGTCAAGCACTACTCCATTACCCCCATAAGTCAAGCCCAACAACAAAAGCTCATACCAAAATAGTTTATAGTAAATAACATGAAAGTTAGAACGTCAAACATGTAGATCCAATAAATAAGAAATTATCACCAAGTCAACAAGGTAAGGAATAAGGACTTTAAGTTTAAGATTATCCCGAGAAATCCAACTTATGCATCAGATGAGATTAGATTAGAAAAAGATTTACTTTACCAGTGTAGATTCAAGAAGAAGAAAAGGAGAAATTTTTTGAAGCATAAGAAGGAACAACAACAAGTTTGTATCCATATAACATGCCACGTCAGCTATTATAAACTTTCAAGTTTCAATTAGTCGGGAGGAGTAATAGAAAGTATCAAAAGAGAATAATGAATAAAACCCACTCATTTTATATTTGAGACTAAACCAAACCAATAAAGTGAAACATCTCATTAAATTTCACTCACACAAAATTTAAGTGAATTGGTGGGAACGGAGCGATCCGTCCTGATCCATATTTTTAATGAGGTGTCATTGTCTCATTCATAAGTTAGAGGGTGTTTGGTTAAGCTTATACGCTTGTCAAATAGGTTTATGAGCACTAAACGGCTCTTCTTGTCAAGTTATATGTTTGGTAAATTAAAAAAATGCTTATAAGATCATGCTCATGAGCATTAAAGAAATATGCCAGGGGTACCCAGTTTCTCATTTTACAGCTTATAAGCACCCAAAAAAGAACCAGTTTGACCATTAAAAAGTCATTATTGCCCTTATATTTTTATGTGATTAAAATAAAGAAAATTTTATAACTTTGTTATTTGATATCCGATTTGAGCGATTTTCATGTCATTTTCTTAAAAAATAAAATTATTAAAAATATGATTGCGTCTTAAAAAAAATTAAATTTTAATTATTTATATATAAAATTCGAGATTTCTAATTATGCATTCATAATAAAAATACAAAAAAAAAAGACAAATATGAAAAAAAAAATCATAACTTTGTATTTTGATTTTTAATTTTGATC
>JAYMTA010002116.1:0-17489 GCA_036897625.1 Pelargonium cotyledonis | reverse complement strand
TATTAAAATTATAAAGAAATAATAAAACACGTGATCTGGACAGCTTTTATTATGACATAAAATATGATTATCCAGTGATGAGCTGGACCCAATAGTAGCGGGACAATCTCTCTTTTGACCTCTCAATCAGGAAATGTCTAAATTACCCCTCATTAGCATTTAATTTTTAAGTTACATGGCTCCATTAAATTTCAAATCCAAGTCCTTTTTTAATAAGTTTGAAACCTTGAAAAGGTTGCGATGGTGATAGGGTGCGGTGCCACCGCTTGTGGATCATGCATTAATCTAAATTATCTCATCACTAATCATCATTAACAAATTAATTATTATGTAGTTTAGGATTTAAATTCTCACGAACGTGACTCATAAGTCACCACAACAATGTATCTTCAATTCCTCATGATGATATATTATAAGTTGATGGAAAAAAAAACCACTACATTGTTAGTTGTTTGATCATAATTGTTCAAAATGAGTTTAAAAACTAGAATTGTATTCAACAGTTCGAGTACAATAGTTTAGTCATGCCACACGTCGGTTGTGGCCCGATCATCTCGCAATTGTGTTGTCACATAATCATTTATTAGTCACGTGACTCAACACAAATTAACGCATAAGATATTCAACCCGACTTGCGGTTCACATAAACCATCATACGAAGATCCACTCAACTTGATTCAAGACCTATATGGATCACACATGTTCGTATTCAACAATTTGAAAATTTATTAATCATGACTCTCATACAAGAAGTGAATTTGTTGCACCAGTTTCATATATTCTTTTTCTTGACGAAACTATTCAAGTACAAACTAAGCAATAGCGATCCCATTTGAAACTTGGTCCAATCATTAAGATGTATTATGGGTAAAAGTGACATGTAACTATATATGCATGTTTTTGGATAGAAATAGTGATTTCCAAATAAATACATATTCACTTTCATAAATGCCATTGAAAGAAGGAAAAAATGGAGGTAATAAAAGTAGTTGAAGACAACATGAAAGGTGAAGAAACCTACAGTGATTTTGTGTATAGGCGAAAGGGAGAGAAAGTGAAGAAAATGGTCCCCATTTTGATCTTAAATGGCTCCTCAGAGGCTCTCATCCACCACCCAACACAGTAGCAAATAAGACAGAGACTCACATTTAAATACAACACTTCCTTAATTTGATCCTTCCTTTTCTAGTTTCCACCAAATATATCATTTCATATTTTTTTTGAACTTTTTGGTTTCCCTCCCTTATCTCTTCCCCACAACACACTCACAACAAAATGATAAATGCCTAAAAAGATGATAAAAAAGTTGCAATGCTTTTAATGGACAAAAGGACTTCAATTTATGTCTCTGTATTAGCCCTATAGTCCACATTTGGTATCTACACCCAACAAAAATCAGACTCGGATGAGCGCGGTATGAGTATTAGTTCGTGACGTGTTACAAAAAAATCGGACAGGCTATTACACACTGATGAATTTACTGAAGCGAACAAAAGTGTTATTTTGTGTTGTGTCATGGTCTCATAAGCTCGGCTGAGCCTCAATTATTAGTTTTTTATTGGTAAAAGTTTTAAAATGATTCATAACTTTGATGTTTTGTTCCAACTTGGTCACTAAATTTTTTTACAATAAAAAATAGTTTATGAATTTTCATGTTTCGTTCCAATATAGTTTATGAACTTTGTTTTGACTCGAAATGATCCATGAACTTTCACATATTTACCCAATTAATTGGTATATGAACTTTTTATATAAGCTACAATAACAATGAGCATTTTGGGTCAATACGTGAAAGTTCATTGATCATTTCAGGTCAAAACAAATTTCAAGGACTAAATTGAAGTTAAACATGAAAATTCATGAACTATTTTTGAATTAGAGATCAAATTGAAACAAAACAATAAAGTTTGGTTTCGAATTTGAACTTTTACCTTTCTTTCTTCTATGAGAGTAATTGAATTTGTATTTATCCAAATTAAATTTTGTAACTTATTTTTTTTTATTCGAAAAACGTGTAGGGAAATTGAGGGAGATTTGTAAATGTGTTTTAATGTAGAGAAGTTATTGTTTGGTTTCATTTATGAGGAACTTTAGTTATTTGTAATAAAAGAATGAAAATGGGTTTGTGTGAAAATTGATGAGACTCACGCATTGCATGTGATGTTACGGTGCATAAAAGTTACATCAACAACGTGGGGACCACTTTTGTCGTGAAGCTTAAGAGGACCGGACAAGCCCAAGATGTTGGAACTGGATCAGTGTTGTCGGAAAAGGCTTATTGGGCCTTTGTGACCTCTTTCTGTTAGTTATTGGGCCTACACTTTAAACTGCATTTGATTGTGATGGATTTTGCATGATCACATGAGTAAGATATAAAAACATGAATTTGAAACAATTTCCTCGATTTGAATTCTACGTGAGGTGTCAGATTCGAAACAGTAGATGGTATGAGATGTGGCTTGGAGTTGGAGTTAAAACGATAGAGCTGCCTTCGAGTACGAATCCGTCAACTCAAAACCCGACCCAACACTAACTTGATAAATTATGTAAAGTCGGGTTAGAGTTCATAAACCTGAACCTACCTAACCCAAATTTTTGCATGTCTATTCTGAGTCCGACCAACAAATCCATTAAAAGCATGATTTTGCATGATCACATGAGTAAGATATAAAAACATGAATTTGAAACAATTTCCTCTATATGAGATGCAACGAGAAGTGGGTTGGAGTTAACAGGATAGAGCTACATTCGAGTATGAACTCATCAACTCAGAACCTGACTCCACACTAACTGGACAAACTCTGTAATGTCGAGTTAGAGTTCATCAACCCGGACTTACTTGACCCAAAATTTTGCATGTCTTATCTGAGTCCGACCAATAAATCCATTAAAAATTCGAATGTTTTTATCTAGATTCCATCATTTCGTGAGAGAGACTCCGGTTTCATTGCTCGTCGATTCCCACTTTTCATTAAAAAAATCTCCTTGTTTCATGCTTCATTTGTCACCTCCAATCAACACCCTCTTGATCCACTGAAAATCCCCACATTTTCACTTAATCCCATTTTGGGTTCTCAACCAATGCCGATTGGTTATTGCTAATAAAGAAATCACTGGGGATAAAATTTGGATGTTATTGATGGAAAGTTTCAATTTTTAAATGTTTTGTATAACTAGGTCAATGTTGGAATCATTTTATTACAACCCATCTGGGAATTGACATTCACTGCAAAAGAAAAGTGAAATGTATTCGTATACGTACTGAGTGCTAGTAGACAAAGGCAAGTCAAGAAACGCACAAAAGCACAATACTATACGTTACTGAAAAGAGCATCGTCTTTTTGGCACTTTAATTATCTTAATTTTTTGCGAGTCTTCTGCGAGACTCTGAGTTGTTGAGTAAAAACAAAAATCTATTTTTGATTATTTTATTTTGTTTCTGAAGTCTTCTTCATCACATTCCCAGAGAGTTATAAAAATTGGGGCTTTTGGTTGTTGTTGTCATTGCTGGGAGGTGTAATATAGGGATCAATTTTGGTGCTTGATTTTTGGTGAGGGGATAGGTGATCTGAGATGGGTTCCTTTGGAAAGCTTGCAAGGAGGGCTCTGGAGACCGAGATGCCGGTCATGGTTCAGGTATTCAGGCCAAACCCAGTTTGTGTTTTTTGCCGAAATGTTTTGTTTTTGAATCAGTCAGTTTATGGGTTGGATTCAATTTCAGTGTATGTGTATGTATGTTTGTGTTTGTAGATTGTATACAACTGACTGAACAGAGTAATTTGATGTTGGTTTGAGGAGAAAAAAGTGTTTTTTATTTTATTTTTTTATAATGCCAAGGTTTTGGGTTTCTTTGCAGATACAAGAAGTGATTCGAGGAGCTAAGAAAGCTGTGTCGCTTGCTCAGGTTGTTTTTTCAGTTTCAATGTTGTTTTGTTTTATTATGAGTTTATTAACCATGAAGAGGCATTGAGAAATGAGAGTAAACGATAGCGAGGTAACATTGTCGGGTAATCAAATAAGTCAAAGAAGAAAACAGATGGAGATTGTGGATTGGGCTTTGCTGAGAATGGGATTGGAGTTGGTTCGTCGGATCGGAGATCTCGAAGACGGAGATTGAGAAGATGGGGAAGAAGACAAAAGCTCGGTTTTTACGACAATGAGATTGTTGCTTTCGTCGAAGAAGAAGACCAGAAGCAAACCCATCCCCCAGTTTTCGCCGGCGGCGGCTTTAGTCTTGGATTTTGAAGAGAAACCAGCTGTGTTGCTTTGTTGTGAAAGGCTCTGCTCATAACATTAACTCAACCTCACCAACCTCACTTCACTCTCTCTGGTATATCGAGGCCGTCGAAGGAGAAGAAGATTCAACAGTTCAAAGAAAAGGTCGAGGTCCACTCTTTGGCCTCTTCCTTTCAAGCTCATATAGATGATTTTATAGTGTGTTTTTCTTCAATTTGTAGTAGTAGCTCACTGGAGGTATGTTTTTTTTTTATTGTTGTGTTGCGTTTCGGTGAACGTGTGTAATTTTGCACAAATTGAATCGATAATAGCTGGGTTTGAGCTATGGTGGCTACTGAGATAGAGGGTATGAGCAGAAGGGTTGGGTTGTATTTACTCTTTAAGAGATGTATTGTATGGTTTCTCTGCTATGAAATCGTAATTTTCAACGGCTCAGTGTATGATGTATGTGGGGATTGTTGTTCAGCTTCACACATATCTAAATTTTGTGTTGGTTTGTTTGACACGAAGAAGCGGCTGAAAGAGACAGGAAGAAGTTGGTGCTCTCTACGAAAGTAGTATGGATTAAAAATCGTGAAATCTTATTAGACATGTAATGAGATGTCATTATTAGATGCAATGGACAATACCCATAACTAATATTTATAATGAGATGCAAATATTAGACATCTAATGGACTATATCTAAGCCTACTATCTACATTTTTTTTTTTTGTAGATATTCACCGTATAACTAAGAACAAGAAAATAAAGGAAAGTTTTTTTAACCATCTACAAGAAATATTAGCATTACCAAAATGTATATGGTTTTGCTATAATATGAATTAAAAACCGTGATATCTTATAATTACACATGTAATAAGATGTCATTATTAGACATGTAATGAACTATATCATATCTAATATTTATAATGAGATGCAAATATTAGACATGTTATGAACTATACGTAGCTAGGCCTAATAGATAGATTTTTTTAGATACTCACCATATAACTAAGAACAAGAAAATAAAGTAGAAAGCTTTTTTAACCATCTACAAGAAAAATTAGTAATACCAAAGTGTATATGGTTTCGCTATAGTATGGATTAAAAACCGTAATATCTTATAATTAGACATGTAATGAGATGTCATTATTAGACATGTAATGAACAATACCCCAAATATAATACTTATAATGAGATGCAAATATTATACATGTAATGGACTATACTCAAGTCTAGTATTTAGATTTTTTTTTAGATACGTACCATATAACTAAGAACAAGAAAACAAAATGGAAAGTGTTTTTAACCATTTACATGAAAAAATAGTAATGCCAAAGTGTATATAGTTTCACTGTAGTATGAATTAAAAACCGTGATATCTTATTGTAACTCCTAAAAAATGATAAGACGGTTTTAAAATTGCTCAAAATAAAACATGTAATGAAATAATCTTTTTAGACATGAATTGGACTGTACCTAACATGTACTAACAAGCATAAATAAGTTTGAAACTTGGTAAACTAAATGAAACAAAAAATATTTTATTCATGGGTACAATTTATACAAGAATAAACATCTATTATCTATTATAACAAATTTTCCTTTGGAGCGAGAATGCTACATCACCAATTCATGTCAGCAAAATAAAAGCTCTTTATCACCTATTTGCCACACGAAGAGAGACGACGTCGTTTTATGTTTGTTGGAGAAATAATAAAATAATAACCTAGTGAGTCAAGGAGCTTAACCTCGCCGCCATTGACGAGTTAATCGAGCTCTGCACTTGTATTAACGTTTCTACAAATAAACACACAGTAAAAACACTAATGAAAAGATGCTTGTAGTTATTAGTTAAGGACAACGAATAGCAAAGAAGTGAGACTTGCCAGTATCAAAAGAGAAGAAAGGTAAACATTAATGCCAGAGTTACTAGTGAAAATTTGTTTTTCACCAACACCAACTAAATTTACTTAAATGCAGTGACTATAAATAATAGAGACAAGTAGACAATGCTCCATTGAATACGGGAAATAAACACGTATTGATCAAAAGTAGACATATTAACAACTTGTCATCTGAAACCACTCTTCAGGCAGTACCAATTAGCAATCATCATATAAATACAAGACTCCTTCCAAAATCCCAATTCTTTGTTCATTTAGCAACCTAACCAAGCTTTGAGTACGTAAATACACAGCTAAATGATCAAAGTTGATGAAACTGGATAACGAGTAATCACATGGGATGAGGAGATATTATTATTAGACATGTAATTGATTATACCTAAATCTAACATTTAAAATGAAATGCAAATATTAGACATATAATGGAGTTTATACAGTTATACACAAATAAATCCAATGGTTCAAAATTTTAAATTATAATTAACTTAGAATACTTACTTGGGTTTTTGTGGCTTTTATACTAGAACAAAGAATAAATGTGTGAAATGGCTCCCACTTTGGTTAATTTGGGAAATCCCACTATCTACTTTCTTTTTCAAAACAAAACTTTAACAATCATCATTCATAGTTTTTAACAACATAGGGCTTCTTCGATAATAACAATGACACTCATTTTGTTGGGCGGGTAAAAGAGAGAAGTCGGCCAATTGGACGACCCAAATAACGTGAAAGACTTATTCGGCTTGACAAAACGGGGTGGTTGGACCATATATGGACAGACACCCGAATAACCCAAAAATAAATTAAAATTAGCCTTACCATTGAAAAAGAGTGTTGATTGACAAATAATCTATAAATACTCAAATTTGCAAGGGAGGTTAAGAAAGAAAGAATTAAAATTTCTAGTTTTGATTCCACAACAAATTTAGACAAGTCTTTGAATATATAACTAAGGTACATTGCAGTTGAGTAGCATAGCACTAAGGTACATGTATTAACAAACATAATTAACTTTGAAACTTGTAAACTAAATGAAACAATAAACATGTATTTATAGGTACAATTTATACATAAATAAACATCTATTGTTTGTTATAACAAGTTTTCATTTGATACGTCGGCGAGAATGCTACACCAATCCATGTCAGCAAAATAGTAGCTTTCTATCTTCTATTTGGCATCGTTTTATGTTTGTCGGAGAAAACATAAATTAATAACCTACTGAGTCAAGGAGCTTAACCTTGGCGCCATTGACGAGTTACTCGAGCTCTGCACTCATATTAATGTTTCTACAAATAAACATACAGTAAAAACACTAATGAAAAGATGTGAAATTGTGATTGATTTGTTTTACCTCAGAGTGAGACACCAAAGAAAAGTCTACAAGAGAATCTTCAAACATTATATAAGTGTCCTGCAAATTCAAGTCACGGAAAAAGCAAAATGAAACTCCCAAAACAGTAGAGAAAACAGAGTTACGAGAACACATGGAGGCTGGAAATAGATGGTCTCCTTAAAATTGAAAAAATAGAAGCAAAAAACAAACCTACTAACAGAGATCTCGTCCACGCTCACTTGGACCATTGCGTCGACAAACCGAAACTCACCGCCACCAATCATTTCCATCAATAAGGAACAAGAGAATGTGGATGTTGAACAAATAAGAAATGTGCGTACAAAGCAGACCTGTGGTGGCAGCGCTCACTTGTAAATGTGTTTGATTTCGTACTTACAATGAAGCTAATAATCATTATCAACAAGGCAACAAACAGAAAAACTGAAGACAAGAGAATCATCAAGGCCCAGCTTAGGATTCCATGCCATCCCTTCAAATGCTAGGCTTGCATCAACAATTGTCAATGACAAAAAATTGGATTCTGAGAAAAACCTCTGGCTTACGATACCAGAGCGTGACGATCTCGTGATTGTAGCTCTTGTATTCACCGCCTTTTGGATGGAGCTCGACCCAATCTTGGACAGCACAGGCCCTTCCCGGTCTACCCAATTAGGAGCACCAACACTGTTGCCAAAACTGAACTCCTCCCGCCCATAATCATCATATATAGTCTGTGTCACAAGAAAATGACTTAGCACCAAAACAATGTCAATGCCAAGAAACAGGGGATTGAATTTGACTCTGTTCACAAAGTAAAGCCAAAACGCATACACGAACAATGCAATCAAACCCCACTTAACGAAACAAGAAAAATAACCAGAAAACTCCAATAACCCATTTCACCACAAGCATATAATAATATTAATTCATGAGAAAACAGAAAGGTGCTGAAGCCAGAAACTAATGGATTGAGAAATTAGGTAAAAAAAGTTGAAACCTTTCTGGTGAGCCACTCCACCGAGCTCGTTCCCGTACTCTACTCCACCCCTGAACACGTGAATCGCTCCCTCCGACACCGGCGATGCACTCGAGCTCCAAACAAACGTGTGCAGGTCCTTGCCTCCGTCAGCTCGATTAACCTTCTTCTTTGCACCAGGTCCAGTCACCGTAGAGAAAATCCCGGCGATGATCGGAGCTGGATACGCATTCCCGTGCGTCAGAGCTGCGTTCGCTATTGCAGGGTTGCCGAAAACGCGGGCACCAGAGAGAATCGCTTGTTTGATTCCAAATGTATCGAACTTCGCATAGACGGTGGTGAGAGGCAAGAGAGAGCGGTGGAGGAGAGGGTTTGGGGATCTGGTTCTGCTGGGGAATGTAGTGTTATTCACTATCAATACTATTTTGGTGGGAAAAAAAAACTCTCGGACAAGGAAAAGCTTGCGTATCATCCGTTAGACGAATCAGCAAGTGGGTCTAACAGATTTCTCACAACTCAGAGCAATTTTAAGTCGAGATTGAGTTCCATCATAAACTTATCAGACAAACTAGTTACTAGCTAATTATGATTAAGTCAGTAATAGATACAAATAAAGATCATGCCCATGCAAATCTGTTGCTGCACCTTAAAAGTTTTTGTGAAGGCAGCTTAAAGAATAAAAAAGAATACAACTATATATGTATGATGAAATCAGTCTGCATAATTATAATTAAGAACCATAATAATGAAACTTACTAAGAATGTGCCCAGATCGAGTGGCTTTAGAGACAGCAAAAAAGCCTCTGCAGTTTGGACACAATTATATCAGCATACCCTTTAGAATAACTTGCAAGAGTTGGGTTTTATGTTCTACCAAATTAAGCTGGATGACTCATTTGCCAGTGAAGTTCATGAGGGAAATATGAAAATCAGAATCTCATTAGAGAGCCTAACATCACATCAGAAACTTTTATTCTTTTCTATAAAATCGGACAAATGAAAAGAATTGTTAGGATCGGAGGACTAACACAGTTAACAGTTTATATACGTACAATTGAAAGCTTCGTTCTAACTTTATACTTTTATTCTTCACTTTCAAGTGACTTTTGCTTCATGAACCCAATGTGAGCTCACTTTTGTTAAACATATTCAGTGTTAGTTAAAATGAAAATTAAGATGAAATAGATGTTAATTGGATGATTTAACTTGTGAAATGAATGTGTTGCCATTGCTAGCAAGAAGGGAATTTTTTAGATAATCAGGAATTGTCCATTGCTGGTGCCTCAAATAACAAATTGAACTCTTTTACCAGACGTTGCTGGGAGATATAGCTAGAGAAAACAATCGTATGCTTTAGTTATGGATTTAAAACTGTGATATCTTATTAGACATGTACGTAATAGAATATGCTCCGATCTAGTATTTATAATGAGAAGCAAATACTAGACATGTAATGGACTATATACTTAAGCCTAATATTTAGATTTTTTTTGTAGATACTCACCATATTCTTGAAGAATGCATCTAACCAATTTTAATATACGTACTATAATATGGATCATTTAAAACCGTGATATCTTACTAGACATGTAATGAGATGTCATTATTAGACATGTAATGTATTATACCTAGATCTAGTATTTATAATGAGATGCAAATATTAGACCTGTAATGGACTATACCCAAGCCTAGTATTTATAATGAGATGCAAATCGAAACGATTCTAAGTTAATACAATCATATTTTCATAGCCAAATGATTTAAATAAGGAGGACCAAACGAGCCCAGATTGCTCTAAAATTTCACGTGCCTTCTTTATTCACATTTCCTTCAAATCGGCTTGTTAGAATTATTTTTATTAAATCTCAAATAAATTTAGATCTCTCAAAAGTCATTTATAACAACTTAGTTACTAAAGTTTAAACAACTAATAGTGCTCAATTGAGAATCCACGTCGACTAGTAATTTTTTTTTCATTTCAAGTCGTTGGAAGTCTTTTAATACTATTTTAGATCATACATGAAAAGTTCCGCCAACATCTAATCGGTTATCGAGACTACAACCAAGTCTCGATTTTATCTTAATAAGAACAAAAGTTGTCTCCATTGTTTTTCATGTTATTAGTGCTGCTTTGAATAAATTCTCTTGTAAGTTATTTGTGTTCATCAAATTTTGAAGGCTCATGTAATGGACATGTAATGAGATGTCATCGTCAAACATGTAATGGACCATACTCAGATATAGTATTTATAATGAGATGCAAATATTAGAAATGTAATAAACTATACAGAAAGTTAAAACAAGTTAATAATGAAACTAATGATAAAACAAACAAGTTAGACATGTCTTGATTTTGTTTGATTTTGTCCGAATAAGAACGAAAGCTGCTTCGATTTTGTCCGAACAAAACGAAATATGGCTCATATGGCTCAAATTTGTCCGAATAAGAGCAAAAGTATTGCCTCGATTTTGTTCAAATTAGAACGAAAGTTGCTTTGATTCTGTCAGAATTAGAAAGAGATTTCTTATTGTGTCCGACTTAGAAAGAAAATTATCTCAAATATGTGTGAATTAGCAAAAATAAAAGTTGTCTCGATAGAACGAAAATAGACTCGATTTTCTCCTAATTATAGCGAAAGTTGCACAAATCCCGAAGGATTGCCATAAGCTTCATAACTGTCATTCTTTTCGCCTTCACTTTTGTTACTAGCTATCACTGGTTTTGTTATCATTGATAGCAGCAGCTGTTGGCACTGAACCATTTATAGGATTCATGTAAGTAGCTGGCTTTACAGAGCTAGCATTTGGGTTAGCATCAATTGCACCATAATATTACGGACTTGCTAGCTCTAGCTTTCGGACTCTGGCCTTTTCTGTAAAATAACTCTTACTGCATCACCTTAATTAAAGGGACTCTAGTACTAATCCAACAACAAAGAGAAGAACATGTTTTCCAACTTTTTATTTTTCATCAAAAAATTAATTTTCCTCCTAAATATATTTTTTCCCGCCTTCTATTTTTCACCAAACAATTAATTTCCCTCCTAAATATATATTTTCCCGCCTTTTATTTTTCACCAAACAATTAATTTTCTTTTCAAACATTTTTTTCCACCTATTATTTTTCTCACCTTTTAACGGTTCGTGTAATTTTTTGAACGATTGATCGTACAAACGAATCCAGATTGCTCCCTAATTTCACGAGCTCTAATTTAATCTTGTTATCTTCAAATCGGATGGTTCGAATCATTTTTATTTTACTCCAAATTAACATTGATCCCTTAAAAAACCATTTAAGGGTGTCTACGAAAATTAAAAATAACCTATTGAGAAATGGTTTGAAATTCAACAACTCCAAAAATATCCAATATGCTACTTATATTAAAGATTTAATTGCAAGAAACACAACCGTTCAAACGAAAGTCGAATCAGACCTCAAACGAACCCAAAATGGTCGAAAAATGAAAGTCTATTTTTTCTTCTTTGTTCTGCACTTTTAAATATATCAGCAACCTTCATTCTCATGTTTTCATTAAATATTCAAAACTAAAACTAGGCAACCATTTTTTCTGGGTCGGAAAAGCCCATAAATAGTTTAGCCCATACCCATTATTTTTGACATATGTGGACATAAATGAGTCACATCAAACACACGTAGAACACATGTAATAGTAGCACATGCACCGAGCCTTTTCGATAAATATATAACCAATAATGAGTCACACGCCACACATGTTCTTTTCCAGACTGAGACTGCTACTCATGACAACACACACTACATGCTTCTCTTTTCTCCTACAACAACACATAATTTGTAATTTTTAAATTGTATTCGTTCATGCCCGTCAAAACAAAGGTACGACATGATTCAATTATTTTCTGATTTTATTTATGGAAACCGATCACTGCATGCACCTGCGTGTATGTATATTGCATGTAAGACTGTTGTGACGTATTTTTGATCGCAAAATTCTTTTTTGTCTCTTTAAAATATGTTAGAGTCTCCCCTCATCCACTTTCAATGCAGGACATGTGTGATTATTGCAATATATATGCATATATGTTATTACATGTACTAATATTTTTGTTTATTTATTTACCAGGGTAAAGGCCCCCGGCCATATTGCCATATTGGATAGTTGAATAATGATGTATTTTGAAACAATTTCTATTAGCATAGAATATTTTGCAACAAAAAAAAAAACATAATACGGAGTAATAAATAATAACAGAATCTTTAACTACATGTTTTTCAACCAACCATTACATGAACATTTCATTAACATAAATGATAAATCATAGCCAACAAGATACATGAACTACAAATGTTTCATGAGTAATTATGTCAAGCGTTGAGTGGCTTGAAACAAACTAATAATTTAAGTCTATATATATTAAACTAAAATCTCGTGAACTTGAGTCAAAATTGAAGTGAAAACTACACAAAGACAAAATTTGTGAACTTATTCTCAAATTAACTAAACCCGAGTTATTAGAGCCAGATGGTGATGGCAACAATGGTAGTAGTGATGAGCCTCGTCCCACTTTCAAGCATTGCTCATGAAGCAATGCTAAATTTATAATAAGATAGAGTTAAAGATGTGGGTTTGGCAAATGTGAGCTCTGTTTGAAGCTCGGGTCTGAGTTCTCTCATCAAAATTTTCTCAATTAATTACACACTTGTTAATCAGCGAGCGCTAAAAAACTATTATTATAATCTTGTACATATCCATCTTAAACAATTTAAATAAGTTTTTCATAGGGTTGTCAAAAATCATCGAATGGACTCTTCTGTAACTCAACCACACATGCTAAAGAGCGTCAATCAAAAATTCGGTCAGTCTTTTTCAAATTTTGAAATCAAGCCGACTGATTATCTTTCATCTGAACTTGAGCCAATAATAAATTACGAGTATTTGGAGTATCATAATATTCAAAGTTAGCTGCAGCACGATTTGACCAATCAATAGCATGTTGGCATTGAATTTGTGAAAATCAATTTTGGATTTGAATGGTAGTGGTAGGTTTTGGGGTAAGTTGTAATTTGGTTGTGGTGGTGTGTTAAAAACATAAACTCTACCATTTGTTGTTGTAGATCATCCGATTGTTGTTGCATGAGATTAGTCGCATCTTGTCGTGGTGACAAAATTATCAAAATTGTAAGCACTCATAATTGGTACAGAAATGCAATGAAAGCACCAATGGAACAAACAATATTAAGAGTATGGGAATAAAAAGGTTACTACATTTTTATTGATAAATTGAAATTACATGAACAATGAAAGCGGAGAATGAAAAGACTACTAATGACAAGAGAGGTAGAGAAATAGAATTACAAAATTAGGAGAAAGGAAATAAAAAAAAAATGGACTACGTGCCAAACAAAAAGCGCAGTAGCTAACTTATAGACTACGTCCTCACTTAGAGCATGTTCGTAAACGCCACCACACCTCCTGCAATCTCCTTTTGGATTAGCCACATAGGATATAGAGGCAATTCACAAGAGCAAGTTTGTTCGCCGAAAAAAATGAGCAACAATCCTTTTGCTCAAAAACTCCTACACAACTCCCGTGGGAGCTCATTTTCCACTGGAGCTCCACCCTTATTTTAGCCTCCTATGGAGCTCCTTCTGGTGAAATTCCATCACCACCCTCAGAACCACAATTCATATAAGTGTAGCTTTTCATTTTTTTTTTGTTAGCTCATTCTTATAACTAACTTCAATCACCATCCTTCAATCTAAAGTCAATTGTATTATCATGTGTTGTTTTCAAACTAACGAAGAAAAAACTAGTATTTATCGTTGAAAACAATCAAACGAAAAGACGAAATAGATAGTAAACCATTACATTTTTTTATGGTCGACCACATTCGACTGACGGCCGTCCATATTCATATGCTTGATGGTCGACCACATGGTTTGATGGTCGACCATTGTGTTATACAACTAATTTTGGCGTTCAATTTTTATGGTTGACCACATGGTCTACTGCTTGTAGTTTAATGGTCGACCACCAGTCTAAGTTCTTGTCCACTGCTTCCTTCAATATGTGCTCTGCATCAAATTTTTTTATTACTAAAGGGTATTTTGGTCTTTACAACATTTCGAAATATCTTTCACTCCATGTTTACCAAACAATCATCTTATGAAAAAACATTTATAGGTGAGATCTGGATTCTCTCTCCAGAAAAAGTGGTCTGTATGTTTGGGTTTAGGTTTTAGTTTGAGAGGTTAGGAGGCGGCGGCGACGTGGTGATTCTGGTAGCAGCAAAGAGCAACGAAGTAGTAGACTAGTACATGGAAAGGTTCGGATCGATGAGTAGGTGATGGTTAGCAAAGGGCCGGTAGAAAGAGGAGTGAGTTGTTGGCGGAAGCGTGAGACGAATAAGAGACGAAAGCGAGATCTGTCCAGGCGGGTGGCTAGAAGTGCTAGGTGAGATCGTGGATATGGCAGCATTTAGTCCGAGAAAAGTTCACGGTGGCTCCCATTATAGAATTAAGTCATGGGCATGTCGAGACCGAGGGAATCTGGTTCGACGAGTGGTGCAGTAGGCGGCTTCCATGGTAGAATTAGGTTGCGGAGTCATCTCGAGATATACGGTCTGATTCATTTAGTGAGAAAGTCAGGCAGAGTTCGACATTTGTTGGACAGGCTGGGGCTACGGCTCTCGGCTTGCTGATCCGGGTAACTTCTGGTCACATATGGGTTGGGACGGTTTCCATTATTAGTTGCTTTTAGCATCGTTGCTCTATCATTCTTGTTTCGTTTGGTTTGTAGTTGGTTAGATTTTAGTTGGTTTTTTATCGGGTTTGTTAGTTCGGTGATTTTTCGTTCTTCTCAGGGTGTTCGATGTTTGTTCCCATGTCCGTTTTCGCCCTTTTAGGGTTTGGAGGTTGTACTTTGTTGATATTGATTAATAAAGTTACTATTTACCAGTTCAAAAAAAAAATATACATTTACAAATCTCTATTACCAAATATTTTTACCAAACAATATACCAAATATCTTTTGATACTTACAAACTTTTTACCTCTTTTTATCTTCTTTTACCCCGTAGAACGTTTGACATTTGAGTTACCAATCAAGCACTTAATTTTCAAGATAGGATGAATTCTTTCTTTTCTCATTTTAAGTTTGAGTGCATCTTCTAGTTCTTGAGAATTGATTTGATCTTCAACATTAGTGATATATTAGGGTTTGATTTGCAGCAATATTTTTTAACTATTCAACATGAGCATGACGTATCTTCTTTTGTAACACAGACTGCTTGAGAGTGATGAGACCGTACTTACGTAATCAAGGCGTGTACCACTCTTGTCCCAATGGTATTGGTTCATAGCATCTATGTAATAGAAACGAATTTCAGTAATATGTGGCACATAGTTATTTTATGAAGAAAAAAAATGAGGTTTTAACTATCTATTTTAATTACGAGTACAGAGTGAAAAGATTGATTGTAGTATTTCAAATTTGACATTGCAAAAATGGATTCGATCATAGGGGTAGAGGTCACAAGTTCAAATTGAGGCGACGCGTAAAGATTGGAATCCAATCAAACTTGATAGGGTGGGCCTAGGGTGTGCTCAAGAAAATTGTAGAAACACATAAACACAAAAGCTATATGAAAGGGACAAAGAACCTTTCACTTTTCCCATGCATCACGTGATCAAATGTCCTCTCAACCTCGGGTGAACAAAGCATATATTTCAAGTGTACAAACACCAGCCGAAAGCCCCCAACCCAAACAAACTCTTGAAACCAAAAAAGAATAACCAAATTCTAAAGAAACAAAACAGTTTAATCCCA
Source organism: Pelargonium cotyledonis (assembly GCA_036897625.1). Classification (NCBI taxonomy): domain Eukaryota; kingdom Viridiplantae; phylum Streptophyta; class Magnoliopsida; order Geraniales; family Geraniaceae; genus Pelargonium; species Pelargonium cotyledonis. The sequence goes on along the minus strand of JAYMTA010002116.1, from coordinate 1,245 downwards.
ATTCCACACACCTCGCTATTATAAAAACCAGCCTAACACAACATATCAGGAAACAAAACTAAACCAAGAAGCCTCAAAGCAACAAAAACCAATTCAAATGGATCATGCCAAGGCCAGAGCTTCCCTTGATCGCCAATACGAAGATTTCGAGCCATCCACAGAATGGTTACCGGAGGAAGATTCTGATCAGACTTTAATCGTGTATCTACCAGGTTCGAACCTCTGCTGTTACGCTTGTTTATAAAATAAAACAAAGATTTATAGTTTATACTTGATTGATTTCTTGATTCTTGACTTTGGTATGGTATAGGTTTTAGGAAGGAGCAACTGAAAGTACAAGTGACCTCGACGCGCAACTTGAGGATATCAGGGGAACGCCCCCTTGGTGGCCAAAAATGGAGTCGTTTTCGCGAGGAAAGTAGCATTCCATCAGATTGTGACATCAGTTCAATCTCTGCAAGATTTGACAGGGGCATGCTTTACGTAAAGCTCCCCAAGATGATCACTCCAGAGTCGCCTACTCAAGAAATCGAAGAGCTGAAACCACCCACTCATCATCAAGAGCCTGCAAAAAAACCACACCATGAAAACAAGGGTCAGGAACATGAAGCTGATCGTCCTCAGCCAGTTGCTTCAGCTGCAAGAAAGGAAGACAACCAAGAAGATGAGAAAAACAACGGGAATGAAGACGCGAGAGATGTTTCTCAGAAGACTCGGGAAAAGGAGAAGAGGGATGGAGGGTTTGGTGAGGCTCGAAAGGTTGCAAGGGCGAGCAGCGGAAGCAGCATTAGTGAAGCTAAGCTAGGCAAGTACAAGAAAAGTGATAGTGAATTGGTGATGGAGCTGAAGAAGCCGAAGAACGTGATGAACTTGGTTGTGGCTGTTTTGCTGGCTATTGTGCTACTGGTTTATGTTACAAATGGAATCAGGTCCCTAAGAAAACCCGAAAACACAGTCCAGTGAGTCATGATGTGTGTGTTCTGCTGAAATGTCTAATTTTATTGCATCACATGTGTACACAAAACAGGAACTGAATAAAAGAGCTATGTAATTCAAGACTTTTGCAAATTTATATTTAATCAACATTTGCAATTAAGCAAACCATGATATTTATCTGAAATTTAGCAGTATCGAGGATGAAGAAAATCTTGATCAAACAAATGAGTTCAGTAGCAAATTGTTAGTCAATAAATGGGTCCCACCCAAAATGAGAACATCTCATAAATTGTGGGATTTTGTCCAGCA
>JAYMTA010002115.1:0-17491 GCA_036897625.1 Pelargonium cotyledonis | reverse complement strand
AAGATTTCGACCAATTTGCTACAAAGAAAAATTGGTCGCAAATTTTCATCATTACGATATGTAAAAAATTTGTCGTGGGTGCCTATAGCAGTTTGTCTGTTTTCCTGTAGTGGATGTTCATATCTCATCAGTACACAACTCAATATGATAATACTTCGAACAGTGCATATATTATCACAATACTCCGTACAAATCTTTTACAAATATGTAACATTCATTATCTCTTCCAAAACCCCAACAAATGAATAATGTTTTATTGATTGCAAATTTGATGTTGCTTTGCGACACACTATTTATTGCAAATTCATCGATGATTAGCAACGGCTTAATGTTTGTCCCCTATTTTTATCATATATCACGTCATTTCTTTCCCTTGAAAAAATAACTTGCAATGACTCGAATCTCGGCGTATTGGGAACTTTTTAGTTTTTACCCAACAATTTCCATACTAGTTTCAAGCAATCTCACGTATATTCAATTTGCCATCTTCTTGTGTGTTACGTTTCTCCATTTTTGTTTATGTTTTGATTCTTAGTTGCTCTTTTTTTGTGTTGGTTTACTTCCATTTGCATATAAAAATTATATACAGTATAATATATATTTTCAAAACCAGTGATAGTATGTGTCACGGCTACAATTATTTGTAACATGCATGGTCCTACTACCTATACACATATATTTATTTAATTATCCAACAAACATTCCCGTGAGAGAATTGTGTGATGATCTTTTTTATAAATAAAAAACAAGGAATATAAAATAGTAAGAGTCCTTAAATCCAGGATGATAAATTGTTAGTTTACACAGCCATAATTAATCAAATAATATTATTTTTAAAATTTATTTTAAGTATTCCAACATCACATTATTCTACTCAAAATCATGAGTAAGAACTCAAATAAGTTTTTTTTTCCTCATAAACAGGAGGTACTTTCGTTAATAAGTTAGAAAGAACGAAATAAAAGTACAAAAAACCAAAACTGCTAGAAAAAAATTAGACTAAAGCCAAGCGAGAGTTACAATACCAAGAATCAAAAGTAAAAGAAACCAAAGACGGGCGAGAAGTGGTCTAGATAGTTTGATATGTTTTTTATTATTTGAGTTTAAACATATTGCCAACACCTAAATAATATTTGTAATGCAACGAGCTAGTATGAAGAATGTGTTCTTAAATTTGTTCAGTATGAATTATTTTTTGAAATGGGCGAAAATCTAGTTTAGAGACGTCCTCAATCTACATATGCAAAACAAAAATGATGAGCAAAATTTCTAAAAGAGTGCAAAAAGACGTTGATTTATTGGTTGAGTAGTTGATTTGACCTTTCGTCAAGTCATTGTTTGCTGTAAAATATTGACTGAAAAACTTTATGTTTACTACTTAAATTTCTTGTGTTTCATGACTTATGTTTTAAAATTTTATATTAATAACTAGAGTCAACAATTTAAATTTTAAATCCAATTTTTTTTATATTACTTGAAAATGTCTAATCCAAAAATAACTTGACAGAGATCAATGTAATTTGAATTATTTGCAAACTGTGATTAAATTTTTTATGAGAGTTACCTTAATTACAAAGCTCCAAACTTTATAGTATCTTTCACTTTAGTTAAACAAAGCTGATCGAATACTAAATTGCAAATTTTTATTTATAAAATGCAATCATGAATGAATTTACTCTTAATTCTCTCTCTCTGTATGTATATATATATTTCCACTAATATTTTTAAAAAAAAGTAGTGTACTCTAATTGGTTTAAAATATTGTCATCAATTTAAGACGACTTGTAGTAGATTCTAAGTTGATATCTTGTCCATTGTTGTTTTGTCCCCTTGTACCGTGATTTGCATACTGCTAACGAGACTTGTTGACAAGTCGTCCGGTGAGCAGCCCATTATGTGGGCGTAAAGGCGTGTACGCCCCCAATTGAGCGTTTGGATAAACAAATCTACCGAGACACGATAAGATACAATAATTACATGACTCACTTGAATTGGCAGTTTTTGTGTTGAAAAAAACACATATTATTAAACATACATTCACATGCAAGTGATGTACAATGCAAGTTGAGATGGGAACATGTGAGGTTGATGTCCTGGTCCGTGTTTTGTCTTCACTCTTTGAGTTCACATAAATAAGTGAATAATAATAATAATAATTTAAAACACAAAAAAAGACCAAGAAAACAACTAATTACAAACTGTCAATTTCAAAAACAAAAATAAATAAATGTATAAATAAATACACAGACACATTTATTGATTTTGTAGCATCTAGGGTTGTTGTCGATGTTGATGCTATCGGTGTAGCCGTAGTTGAGGCTCATTTCATTTCATTTTCACAGTTTCACGAAAGAACAGAATATTTTTCGTTTTATTTGGTTTCTTTTAGTTATTCTCGCCGTCCATGTGAGGGTATCTTGGAAAGAAAGAAGTAGTTCAAACCATACATATTTCTTCTCTTGTACACGTCTTTGAATATGCAAATCCAAAAAATATACCAATAGATGTTATGGTAGTGACGTAACTGTAACTCTCTAAGTGTAATCCTAACTAAATGGTACGTATAAAATGAGGGAGTCAACTTATTTAAAGTTAAGTCAGACAGCTAATTAAAAGGATGAAGTTTTGAATAAACTAGTTGTTGTAAAGAAAATCAAAAGTACTTAGAAGTGAAGAAAGAAAAGTTAAATCTACTCTTACCTCATACATGAAAAATCAATTGAAATTATGTAGTTTTGATATCATTCTCAACCATTTATTCAAAAGTACGTCGTTTTTGGTGTGCGGGGCTTCACAAGAGATATAGATTAAAGTCTTTAATTCGATCACTGAAACCTTGTGCAATGTTTATTTCGGAATATAAAATGGAATTCTTTTCGGTCTTTCATCTTCCAAGTGTTTCGGATCATCACAATGTTCGAATTTGCTTTTCTCCATCGATCGGAAGGTCAGAGGGTTAATTTACTTGGGACTCGGCTTCCTTCTCGCTCTCTAGTAGCATAGTTGAGAGAAACATTGTAGCTCTTTTCGGCTATTGGTCCACTTTTGTTGCCTTTGTATTTTGTTCAATGTTTACGCTCCGCAATCTTTCCAGGACAAGTTGGCACTTTGGACTCGCATGCATGCGGTGATGTCGGATTCAAAAATACCATGTCTTCTGCCTGGGGATTTCAATAGTATTTGTAGTGCTTCGAAACGGCTTGGTCCTTCATATAATTTTGCTTGGATGTCGGATTTCATCTCTTTCATCGATGATTCCATGCTCCTTAACCTGCAGCATCATGGTAAAAGGTTTACTTGGTATGGTCCTAATGGCTTCACTAGTCGTATTGATCGTATTTTAGTTTCTTCTTGTTGGCCCTCTTTGCTTAATTTCTTGACTAAACTCGAGTTATTGCACGAATGCTCCTATCATTGTCCTTTAGCCGTCTCTATTGAATTAGTGGATTGAGGTCCTACGCAATTTTGGTTTCTCAATTGTTGAATGTCTCATCCATCTTTTCTCGACATGATTAGGATAACTTGGGGTTCCTTTTATGATCAGTGTGAATCTTGTTTTAGGATATTGTAAAAGCTTCATCTGTTGAAAGCAGTTTTGAAGGTCGAAATCTTTGGCAATTTTGAGCATCAGGTGACAAATTTAGAAAGGTGCTTAGATGAACTCAATATTGAAGCAGAATCTCGGCCTCTTTCAACGGCTAAATCTCAGCCCGCTCGCCTTTGGTGGTCGAGCTTCATCAAAAATCATGTTATCTCTTTTTATCGTGGAGGAAAATATCTCGGTTTTGTTGCCAAAACACCGACTGTTTTTTTTCATCGGTGAGCTTTTATTATGGCGGCAAAGACTCTTCGTGTACTTATCTCGAAGGCGGAATCTCAATGATGTTTTTTGGGATTTTAGATAGGTGTGATCTCTATTTCTCAGCTACAATTTTCCAATGATACTATCTTACTTCTTGACGTCTCAAATACGGTTTCGCTTCGAAATGTCAACTTTGTCTTGCACGACTTCGAATTAGTCTTGGGGAGCTCTATGGAGCTTCAATGGGTCGATCAAGAATCTTTGGGGAGCTCTTTGAAGTTTCTTAAATGGTCCAGGGTCACAGCCTTGGGGACCAAGTTCATGGAAATGAATTAGACACAAAGCCTTGTGAAACTTTTTTGTGCTCAAAGGGATTCATTTTTGGTCAGAGTCTCGATCGAAATCTTTGTTGAGTGAGTAGAAATCCTTGAGACCCTCAAAGCCTTCATAACGATAGAGAGCTTCGTGAGACTCCCAAGGCTTTGTAACTGGAGGGGATCTCTACTTTTTGTGAATGGAACCAACGTTGCCCTCGGAAGTCACATGTCACGTCGTCTTGAATTTTTCATATGTAGCATCAGGTTGTATAAATTTTCAATTAGATTATTTTTTCCTATTACAAGTATATGTATTATAAATTATATACGTATTATGTGGATCATTTTTTTTGCTTAGTCGTATACATTCAAAATTATATGTTCAATATAAAATCATAATGGATTTCAAAATACAATCTACCATCGACAAAAATGTTGGATAAGACATGAAGTGAATATCAAAATTCACTTATCTTTGTGTATATGTGATCCAAACAAAACTTTATACATTTCATTTGAATGACTATTTTGTTAAAAGGAAATGACCAATTAATTATTGATATTTAGTTGATGCGCCTGTTTTGACTGGGGTGAATGCAAGCACATTTGGATGATAATGTGTTGAGTCATCTTGTCAACGTGTGTCAAGGCAATCAAAAAAGTCTAAGTCTTTGTTCGGTCGGTCATCCACGTAACTTAGTCATCTTGGTTCTTGTAACCTACGAGGACCAAACACCAAAGAACGATAACCCGGGGTTGTGATCCAGGACACCGCCTTTGGCGTGAGAGTAAGTCCTCAAAGATCACAAGGGGCTCTAGAGAGCTTTCTAGAGAGAGATAGTAAATTGAGAAATGAAGATCCTCTTTTCTTTGTAAGAGGGGGTATTTATACTAAAAACCTTTTGGGTGCCACATGTCGCTGTGTGATTGGTCGATAGCAGAGTTGACCCCGGCTGGGAGGGTTTGAGCTTTAGTTTGACTTGAGTTGACTGATTAGCCAATCGGCGCATTACGCACTAATTGGGCAAGGCTGGTTTGCGGACGAGGCCGGACGTATGACTTGGGTAGATTCGAGAATGAGATTGGATGGACAATGGATGTCCATAGATCTGTGGACGACTTCTGTGGGATTCTTCGGATGAAAGGCGGGTGCCTGCGAGTGAGTGGGGCACGTCCGCGGCCGGCCATAGACGGATGATGGAAGTCCGTGGATGGACGGTGGACGTCCGTGGATGGCCACAGACGGATGATGGACGTCCGCGGATGGACGGTGGACGTCCGCGGATGGCCATGGACGAATGGTGGACGTTCACGGATGGATAGTGGACATCTGTATATGGCCACAGTTGGATGGTGGATGTCCGCGGATGGACGAGACATGTTGGTTTTCTCCCGATGAACCTCGAACTGGCCTGGATTCCCTCGAACATGTCCCGGACATGTCTTGGAGATCTATAAGGCTCTCAGGACAGCTCGGGACAAGTGTGGGCATCCTTGGGATAGATTGACGCAGAAGGCTCGGGCCATCCGCGGATGAGACTTGGACGTCCTTAGGAGGATTCGATTGACTCTGAATATCCTTGGATGTCTTTTAGACATGTCTTGGGAACCTTGAGTAATCTTAGGACACCATGGGATGACTTGAGATGCCCTCGAGACAAAATGGTACGAACGGTCTGGGCCATCTATGTATGAGGCCCGAACGTCTTCGTTTGGCATCGGACCAACCTTAGACGGCCAAGGAGATGTTTGTAAGTCCCTTGGAAGGTCATGAGGTTTCTTGGGACAATTTTGGAAGGGCTTGGAAGCTATGGGATGAGTTTTGGACAAAGGGAAACGAAGTTGGTTCATTTTGGACGGTGGTTGGTCCGATTTGACCATTTGGGTGGCCAGTACAGACACCCCTTGGTAAGTACAGACCAAGGGAGTTTTTATGGATTTTTTGGGTGGCTTGGAGTATTTTAGGCCTATGGAAAGGCTTTATAAGGATTTTGGAGGCCAAGGAGAGTTGGTTTGACCAAGGAAAAAGGCCTTTGGGTGAATGAGTTGTGGCTTGGACAATGCCTTGTCCGTACTGGCCATTTTGGTGGTCAGTACGGACACACCATGGGTTTTGCAGCTTTGGGAGTTGAGAAGGACAAGGGGAGTGGTTGGTAAAGGTTCAAGGAAGGTTTGAGTGATGATGTAGTTGGTTGGAAGGCTCAAAGAAGGGTTTTGGAGCTCAATGTTCAAGCTATGTTTGTATAGACCATAGAGATGGTTAGTACGGATAGGCTTGGTGTGGGAAGATTTTTTGTGAGCCTTCATGGCCAAATGAAGTTCATGTGGAAGCTTGGACTTGTCTTTGGATGATCAAGCGTGGTTTGGGAGAGGTCAAAGGAGCAAAGGAAGGCTTGTTGGGCATGGTTGGTCTGTACTGACCAAGAGAATGGTCAGTACAGACCATGGTTGGTACGACCAAGAGTGGGACTTGGGGTCTTGGGCATTTTGGAGGTTAGTTGGTCAAAGAATGTCAAGGGAAGTTTTCTGGATGTGTCCATGGATGAACATGGATGGTTTGGAAGGTTCAATGGAGCAATAAGAGGCTTTTTTGGAGGGGCTTGTCTATACGGGTAAAGCCATTGGTCAGTACGAACCACAATGGCCCTTGAGATGCCTTGGTGCTTTGGAAGGGTTCGCAGAGGCTTCGTCGGGTCTTTGGGCGTTCTTGATGCATTTGGGGTCGTTCGGAATGGAATTGGATGGCTTGAGCTACCAAGGATGGGATTAGGATCGTCTTGGGCGTCCCCAGCCTTCCAAGGTCGAACTATGAACGACCGCGCGAGTCTATGGGAATCAACTCGGCTTGGTTTCTTAGTGAGTCGTGGGTGTCGAAGTGCTTTGGCTTGGACACTTGATTCTTAGGAGGTCACTAAATGACCTTGGAGTTGCCGGGACTCCGAGAGTTGCTCATCAGGCGCCCCTAGGGACGTTATGGCTTCGTGGGACCGCCGGACGACGTTGGTCATCGCCAGCAGGATGAGAGTTGTCTTTCGGGGCACGTGTGCTCTTTGACCTTCTAGACTCGGGTTCGGAGCCTTGAATGAAGTGGTGCTCGAGTGCCACGTGTTGGTTTGCAATTTGCCGAAATACTTATGATTTTTTGGGTAGAATCAATAATATATTAAAGGGAACAATTTTTTTTATAGGAAAAGTGAACCAATATTATAATGCAAAAGAAACTTAATTTACAATAAGCCATTAAAGTGACAACACTTTGTTAGTGCCAACCTCATTTTATTTAACTAATAAAACATACAAGTCTCCTAGGGGATGACACAATGGTCAAGTCACACATCTCCATGTTGGAGATCATAGATTCCAATCCTATTGCGTTGGGTAGGCTTAGATTTGGGGTTTATAGGGGAGAACTACTCTTATTGTGTAGTTCAATCAATTAGTTTTTTTTTTAAATAAAAAAATAATAAAACATACAAAATGAAATGAAAATGGAACAAATCAATATCGTAATCAGTAGCCTATCAAAAAAATATCGTAATCAGTAATGGGACTGTAAATTTGGCTTGATTCACAAAAGTTTTCCTTTTTTCAGTTCCAACAATGTTTTCTTCTCAATCCCAATAGATAAAATTGGGGGAAAAAATATCCTTTGTGTTAAACAAATATTATATTTGTACACTTTATTTTGATAAAAATAAAAATTAAACACGTTTTTAGGTGTTGTTCTTGTAACAATCTTAATTAGATATTTTAAAAATTGAAAACGTTGTTAACAAATTTTTTTGTTTGTTAGATACTTTAAAAAATAAAATATCATGAGTTATTTAACGCATAAAACTAATAATTAAGGGACTATCTTTATATAAAATTAGTTCATATATTAAACTAGTTGGTTTTTAATATTTAGAGGGTCAAACACCGCTAATTTATCCAATTTAAAATGACAAAATTGTCATTTTTCTCGTTTATTAATAATTAGTTCTTTAATACTTTTTTCCTCGTCAAATATGATACAAATGTGATATGACAAATATGCTAATAATCTTTCCTCATAAATTTAAGAATATTGTCTATAGTCAACAATTATTTTACACATCATCAATAGAATAAAATTCACAATAGAAATCATAACAGGTAAGTGGTAACTACTTCAGATATCCCGTAAGTTGCGTTACCCGTCATATGAAAACCAACTCATTAAAAAGTTCAACTAGTAATTCATTGCTCAATAATCACTTTATATATACACCAAACTGGAAAAAAAAGGTGGATTACATGAATGAAAATTCCAATCAAGAAACAATACATAAACAAAAGCTTTAGATACGATTAACCATTTCCTCCACACTCGAATATTGATGCCAGAAACAAATTGATAAGGCAACATGGATCAATAAATTATTATTTTTTTTTTTTGATAAGCACGCAGTAACTTGATTAATTTATTTATCAATAAATTAATTAAAACTTGAAACTGAAGATGGAGAATCAACACCAATTGAACATTCAACAGGGCAGCGAACTGAATTGAAGTCATCTACAATCAAGCAAGGAAAACTAGACTCCACGACAATGGAATAAATCTGAGACGAAAGAGAGAGCTTATATGAATTAGAAGATAGAGCATAAACATTAATCAACAGCCACTAGCAATTAAAAACAGATCAAAATGCGGTAAGAGAAATGAAAATATTTTCAATAACAGAAGAGCACATAGAGAAATTCGTCGAATCCCGAAGAAAGATAATACCACCCGAATGACCCAATGATGGGGAGAGAGCAAACTTCACTGACAAAAAATTCCAGAAATTGTTACCCGAGAAGGAGGGAAAAGATTGTAATTTACTTTCTTGCAAAAAGACTATGTTTGACTTCATTTTTTCTGATGAGGAATCGAAGTCGATCCCTATTAAGATGTGCCAAAACCCCCCCGAATGTTCCACGAGACCTACCGCAAATCAAAGACCAATGACATGAAGAACCGACCACAATAACATGAAGTCGTTATGTTACCTCCATTTATGAACCGCGAGCTGGAGCACCCAAGATTTTACAAATATCCCTAAGAGCAGCAGATGAAGCCGTAGGGGAGGAGATATGATGATTACCTCTATTCACAGGAGTAGCTAGTATAGCTAGATCAGTTCCGAGATTTCGAGATGGTGACAGAGACTCAATGCATTTTTGAATAACATTACGCATTGGTGGCAGCAGATTAACAATTGGTTGCTGAAGACACAAGGAAGAAGCATAAGGAGTAAGAAGTCTAGAATGTGTGTGATCATAATTTGAGTTTTGTTGAATAATTGGTTTGTTCACTAAAATTGGATGGTTACCTAAATCATTAGGTTTTGAAGCTTGTAGGCTAGAAAATGCCGCAGGCCCATGGGTTGTCTCAACATCATGAGAACTATAATCGACAAAGTTATCTCTATTGTGAGAAGCAATGTCACTTCTATGGTAAGAAATAGAAGGGCTTCTCAGTGAGTTGGGATCAGATATGCTAGCCGAACTAATTGAGTGATTCATAGTAGAGAATGGATGCAGGTCTAGCCCCAAACAATCATTAACAACAATGTTAAAAGACAAATTACCAAGATTTATCGTAATTTTCTTGTAAATGATCATAAAGGAATTTACATGAACCAACAACTGAGCATGATCGAGATGATGACCACGTACAAAATTTAGGTGTAGTAGAATAAATTCTCCAAACAATTTCAAAATGCTCGTTGGGGAATTAACGTGCCAAGCATAAGCCTAGAGACCCTGTTTCGAAAACCAACAATACCTTCTGCCATTCCTTTAAGACGGGACCAATCATGGAAGGATAAAAACCATTGTGACAGTCATGCCCACTTTGAATCTCTCATAGCATGCAGAGTATTCTCATCTAGAAATGAAAGCGCGAGCACATGATGTCGCAAAGGATGCACTAAGATATTGAGCACACCCTCTATTGCAAGAGTTTCATAAAGGAAACAACATGAAACCTCGCTCAAACCACTTCCATAACGCTCCAATGAAGCTTATTAGTGATTGATCTTGATGAAAACTCTAGATAGCGAGGACGAACATGAGTTTGTGATGGAAAGTACCCAGACGAGCCAGGGTTGTTTGGCTTACCAACCTTATTGTATCATGAATGCAAAAGATCATGACCATCGTTCGAGGAAGTCTATGATGACCGAAGGAGGAGTTTTTCACCCAATCAACAGTGAGACGCCGATCCTCCAGTGAAGTACCATTGAAGATACTTAAAACCATAATGGCTTCTGAACGCTTTGCGAAGGAAACGAACACAAACTTGCCAAAGCTATTAGGGTTCCTAGGCACAAAACAGTTAATCACGACTGCTTACCGCTTGAAAATGTTTCCCAACCAGTGAGACGACATTGATGAAGGGAGATTTCCAACCTAACGAGTGAACCGCATATCAGGATGTGGGGGGCATCAATGGCATCAATGGTACAATAAAGAAAAGAGATGAAAAAAAGGGTTAAAGGCATCAATGGTACCCTAACTTTGCACTGAAACCCAATTTAGTACCCAGAGAATAATAGTACCAAACTTAGTACCCACATTTCGATTTTGAATCCAATTTAGTACCTGCCGTCACACTCTGTTAACTAGTCCGTTAAGTCATGTCTACATGGACTAATGAAGGCTGACGTGGAAAAAATAGCTAATGTGGCTAAAAATGACACACTCCTTGTGATGATGTGGATGTTAATTAATTTTTTAATTATAAAATAAAATAAAAATTAAATCAATTAAAAAAGAAAAGGAAAGGAAAACAAGCATATTGATTTATTAATAAAAAAACTCAAAAAAATCCAAACGGTTCCTCGCCTTCCAACAATCATCTCTCAGATTTGAATCAAACAGAGAGAGAGTGTGTGTGTGAGAGAGAGCGAGAGCTGCCGACAGAGAGAAAGGCGGAAGATTTGCCTTGACCCTGACCTCGCCGACGTGAGCACCATCGCCGTTCTTAAGAACCGTCACCCTCAGATCGAGCACGGGGAGCTCGTCGCCTACCGCCGGTCAGTCCGTCAGCGCCATAGCCACCACGATTGTCTTCAGAACCACTATAGAAACGCTATTATCACAAAACTTATCGCTGGCGACCTCAAGAGCCTCCACGACGCCTTCAGGCCACCTCATCAAGACCGCAATGCCCTTGGTTGAAACAGAGGACCTTTTTGTAACCAGAACCACCGTCGGCGTCATGACTATCAAAAGAATCGATCCCCCGGTAGTTACTATGCGGTTGGACGACAAGTGGAGATCGACGATGAGCTAAAAAATTCGGTGATTCTTCCAAGGAAGGTGCATTGCTTGGGAGAGACCAAATAGAGCTATGATTGAATTGAATTCAAATTACTGAAATTTGTGGAAACAGAATGTGTGTGATTTGCTGAAATTCTTGACGGTTGGTTTTGACTGGAATTTTGTTTTTGGTATTGGTTAATTTTGATTCGGGTTTGTAATTGTGGTTTTTGATTAAAAAATTCTACTTTTTGCTTTGGCATATCTAATTGTACACGTTATTGCTTGTTTTGTTCCTAGAAAATTTAACCCTTGAATTTTCCGGCAACCGAAAAGCTCAAGGGTTGAATTTTCCGGATGAACTTCTCATTTATAAAAAAATATTAAATTAATCAAATTATCCACGTCAGCGCAAATAAAAAATCCACGTCAGCTCAAAATATGTGAGCTGACATGGAGTTAACGGAGCGGGTAACAGTCATTGACGGTGTGTACTCAATTGAGTTCAAAATCGAAGTCTGGTACAATTAAAATTTAGCTACTAAATTGGGTTGCAGTGCAAAGTTTGGGTACCATTGATACCTTTAACCCAAAAAAACAACATAATTCTAAAGTCAAGTTTCTAACCAATATTGTACCAACATATATGTTTTTTTTTATCATTATATAAAATATAATCCGACTTAGAGATCACAACTACATATTGTCATAAATGTTAGACAAAAAGTATATATTAAAACCAAACGAGTAATCATTGGAACTAATAAAAAAATCAAAAATTAAATACTTAAGTATGACTTGAGCCTAAACATTCTTATCTGTAAGCATGTGATATACTTTCCATTCGTACCCATCAAACAATTCAAATTATAAAGAATAATGTGCATAGCTATACTGTAACCTAGGAATGACAATTTAGATATGAATGTACAGACATCTGAACTAGAAAAAATTTGATCGATCAATTTTAGATCGGATTAGATAGGATTTTTTTATTTATAAATGAGCGGTGTCTACTATTTCTCCAACCCGAAGGTAAAAAAAATGTAGAAATAAAGCAATCTCGTAAAACATCAAGCTAAACATGCTGTTGTTGGATTAGAGATCCATAAGGAAAGCGGGAAAGAAATACATAGAGATTTATCATGACTATGAAGCTTAGAGTAAGTAAAACTTTTGATGCAAATCAACGTCACTTCCAAACTAAGAAAATCATGCTGAAAAACCATCCCTTTGCGAGCAAGTCAAATTTGCCAAAAAAAAAAGTTGGGCAAAGATCGTCCCAAACTTTTTGAGCTAACTTACCGCCATGGAAACTGGAGGACCAAGCGGAAAGAGTAAAACAATCCTTTGACAAAACCGAATGAATTCCCCACCAAATCATCACCTCATGCCAAACACGAACCGACCAAGGGCACCAAATTAAAATGTGGGAGCACATCTCAATATTCTCATCACAAAGAGAGCAAAAAGCGTTTGTACCTGCATCTACTAAAATTCCCCGATGGGATAAGAAAGCTGAGCATGGCACGCTATTCAGCGCCACTAGCCATGCAAAGCACCGAATCTGGGGAGGAATGTCTGACTTCCGAATGCCTTTATAGCATGCAAAACCTATGTGGGGAGTACGTAAATATAAAGCCTCATATGCACGTTTCGTTGAGAAAGCACCTGATTTAGAGTGAGCCCACATTTAATCAGACAAGTCCACCCATTTAAACTAAAAATCTAAATTTTATTTTATCCGAAAAACCTATTCGGATCATATTCAGATTACTTTTTTTTAATCCAAATTCGAAAAAGTTTGATCCAATCCTACCTCTTTTATAACATGAGTATTCATACTCTTTATGATTCAAATGAATTAATTGTTGGTATTTAAACATACAACAATAATCAATGCATTTTTGAAAATATAATTAGGTCCTATACTCTTGGTATGGATCTATCAGTATATTATTAATAAAGGTAACTAAAAGTATATATACATGTAGTGATATCTACAGAGAGAAAACTAAGAAAATTATAAACTGAGACGAGAAGTTAATACATAAAATATAAGAAATATCATTACCAAAAACAATATAAGAAATAGTGTCCATGACATGAATTAATGATTTGAGACGAAGTAGAAACTAATGAAACTGACTATAATAAAGAAAGAAAAAAAATCTCCAAAAAGATTTTTTGGATTGCCTTAATTTAACTCAAAAACTCAATATTGTTTAGATGTATGGACTTTGTACCTCTTCGTCACAATTACGACATCTCATATGGTGCCACATCACTTTTCTATTACCACCTCATTTAAATTGATACTAAAGTGGCTAAACTTTCAAATTCAGTACTAATTCGTGACACAAAAATCATAAAGTAACTAGCCAATGGCCAGGCGATGCATGGCTCTCCCGATTAGTCAAGAAGTCAAATTTTGTTAAGAATGTGTCCTTGGGTGGAGTAAAAACTCGGGATCGACCATTCAGATCACGTCCGGCCCGAAACCCTCTACCCTAAATTCACCCATGTCAAGTGGCCATGCTCCTTGGGAAGTTCACATCAAGGGGGTTTACGCTAAGAGAGCTCGTGCCAATCCCTTTGTGAAAGCTCTCTGCGCTAAGACCCTCCCCCCTTTTTCAGTTTCACATGCACCACACGTGTGGCCTTCCGCTCGTGCATCAATCATTCTATGACATGATTAGTCAGCACACAACTCTCATCTCCAGGTCGCTCCGAGCGCTCGCGTCAAGGAGCTCTCGTGCACCTAGCCCACCATTCGTTCGTCCTTCAGTCAGCCCTTCATTTGCGCCAAAGTTGATTTGCAGCAAGGGGCACCTTCATCCCCACAATACTCCATGCGTCCACGAGCTCGCAGAAGCCTTCATGTGTAATGTAAGCTTGAAGATTGTAAAAGGAGTTCCAAGCCCGCAATAAAAGGTTTTTTTTTTAATTTACAACTCTAAATACGCTCGTAAGAATATGATAACGCGCTCAAACGTTCTTCATGTGTTTGTCGTAATATTTGTGCATTCTTTGATACTCAAACAAACTGCAGAGATTCGATTATTAATCTGTCAATTATATTATGTTTGTGTTGAGACTGATTCTCACATTTGAGGCGATCTATCAGACACACATATGGGGTTCCGCTTAATGGTGTGTTACATGTGCATGCCTATAGTTAATGGTCGGACTTGGATCACTCCTACCACCATTCAAAAGAATACTCGAATACTAGACTTGACTTAAATTTGACTAAATCAGAAACCTTAACATTTAGAGAAAAGGACAAAACGACACCATCATGAGCCTTGAATTTCATTCCCAGAAAAAGAGTCCAATAAATTAGTTTCAATGTAGGGAACATATTGAAAGACTACGCTCAACCAGATATCCTAACCATTGAAGATATACCAATGGAAGATAGAAGACGTAGGGAGGGGGCTGCTCACTCATCAAGTGGCAAGCAGTTACCTGACCATCTGAAGACTTCTACCTCACATAGAAGAAGAGATAGTCCCTAGTCTAGGAAGAGCTTGACCATGCAGAAGTTGGAAATGAATATGGAACAAGATCTGGTGAATGTTGCCAACACCTCTCAAGTTCTAATCCTAGTCCAAAAACCAATAACTTCTTTATTGGCCCTGATGACACCTAATATGGTCAATGCTATTCCCACTCAGTTCATGGGCGCAATGCTCACCAACTTATTAGCAGTTAATGGGGGGGACCACACCACCAGTCAGTCTGTCAGTCATCACACCTACTATTTTTGTTGCAAAAGCCAACATTGTCACTATCCAAGTAGGAGGATCAGTCCCACTTATTCCAAACCTTTTTGGAAAGGGCAACAATTTGTGGGGGTAAATCTATTGACCCATCCTGCAGCATATCACTCAAGAGCAAGAGGCTCCTAGAAAGTGCAATCCCTCTAGAGCAACTAGCCCAGAGCTTTAGTATTCAATTGGATGAACCAAAATGGTACCCTTAGATATGGGGACCGTCTTGATAACCCTTCCCATCGACCAAGGGAGAATAATTTGGAAGATGGGTAGGGGGAGTACGGCATTCAAGGTTATTCATGGACCCCATTGTGTTCTTGAATTTCCCAAACCGTTGAAAACTCTATTCGGAGCACTAACTAGAGAGATAAACGAGATGAACTTAGAGAGGCATTAACAAGCTACATAGGGCATCACAGGTCCCTTACTGCAAACCCTAATGACATTGGATGCAATTCAGGCATCCTTCAACACCTTCCTATTTAACATTCACAACAAGATAGTTTTTGCGGCCGGTGAAAGGGAATTTAATTCGCCTGGAGGGGCAATAGGGATGCCACCACTAGTAACAATCGTTCCTCAGCGTCTGAGCCCACTATTCCAGATGCCACATGCTAGGGGGCAAGTTACGCTCGTACTAGTCACACCATTGATCAAAGTTGCCGCCAATCCCACTATAGCGCTCTTCTAAGAGGAGATGAGAAAACTACAAGAAACGGTGCAAGCCACTAAAAATTAAAAAATTGGAATCATATGAAGCTCCAGTCCACTCAGCTTTGCCATCGGTAACCTACTTCCCTTACGTTCAGATTCCCACATTGATCTATGATGGGTCAACGACGGTTGACAAATTTGAAACAATGTTTGAACTTCATATGTATATGGTAACAAGGGATGACTCTGGCCACTACAATCTTCTGTGCCTTATAGAACTAGCAGAAGCATGATACCGGACCTGTGGGATGACAACATAGAGAATTAGGAACAAATAAAAAGTTTGTTCTTCAAGAACTTTAAGATGGATGGACAAGCCAAAATGGATCGAACTTAGCTAATTCTTATAAAGAATATGCTTGGAGATACTCTCAAGTATTATGTAAAGAGGTTCCGGAAGGTAGTTCACAAGTCTGAGGTGATTACAAATGAACTGTATCATGGCCTTTAGAGATGAAGTTGCATCTAAAGACCTACACACTACCATCGCCTCCCACAAACCATAAGTGTGGTAAAGAATGTTGGAACTGGCCTACGATCATCTTACTGAGAAGATATGTGAACAAGTGACCAAGTCAGTCACCAGTTGAGGAGGACAAAGCTCAAAGAGAAAAGACAAGGGGAAGCATGTTCTCAACCGGTCATCAACCAAGATGGCCTTCAATGCTCCTACTCAGTGCTACGAGTTCATCGTGTGTGTGTGTTATCCTTGTTACTCAGTACTTTTTCAATCCTAAATGTAGCTACACTAGGTTTCATTTTTAGTTATGCTTCATCTCGATAAGTTAACTGAATTTCTCTTCTCCACTAATCAATAGGCCTTTAGCTATTGGGATCAATAGGAATTTACCTTAGGTTATAGTGTTAGGCTTAGGTAAAGGTGTGGTAAGGATTTTTAGTGAAGCTAAAACCTACACATATAGTAAAATTGATATACATCTGGCTCACAAGCACACAACCCAAGTTACATTCCCCTTTTCTCCTTTACATTTCACACTTTACCCTCTACTCCAATTCATCAAATATGGGGGAGACTTGTAATTTGGGGGAGCAGAGCGACCCGCTAAATCCAGAAGTTTTAATGAGGTATCCTGACCTCATTAGTGATTTATCCTAAGTCAAAAAGTAGTTGACTTAGACTCTCTCTCTCTCTCTCTCTCTCTCTCACACACACACACACACACACACACATACTCATCTAAGTGAATTTGTGAGAGTAGAGCGATCACTAAATCCAAGTATTCTAATAAGGTGTCACAACTTCATTAGTGTTAAATAAATTTATCAAATTAGATGTGTTAAATTTATGTTTATTGATCACTACGTAATGCAAGTAAAAAGAATTGAACCATCGTTGATCATGAAAAAAAATCGATGACAATTCAGTTGAAGAACTAGGGAGATTAGACAACTATGATTTTTAGAGTAGAGAGGGAAAAAGTACCTACTTTTAGGGTTCTTAATTGTAATATTAATATTATTATGAGTAATACGGGCATCAGTTGACTGATATAACTTTATATCAGTTGCAACATAACCAAACCAATGAGGTGATGACACCTCATTAAATTTCACTTATACCCACCCAAGTGAATTTGTGGGAGCAGAGC
>JAYMTA010002114.1:0-17491 GCA_036897625.1 Pelargonium cotyledonis | reverse complement strand
CCCCCCTCTCCTTCCCCTTGCCCCTTAGGGACCACCATTTCCCCCTGCCACAAGCACTTCGCCTTTGCCTTCAACTCACAACTCTCCGCCACCGACGACTTGCGCCTGGAGCCGTCTTGTACTACATGTATATGCCCGCCGCCCTGGCCAGTGTACTACCTTGTAACTTCCATAGCCGCCCCAAAACTAGTCGTTGACGCTAGACATCTCTACTGGAGAACGACCACGGAGAGAGAAATTAGGGATTTTATGTTTCACATATCTCTAAGATAACTTAATTATAATCATTTGAATTTGTTTAGGCTATAATTAACTCATTCTTTCAAATGCACAACTAATAAAAGATTAAATATACAACATCAACTAATTTTTCATTCATATTAGTATGGTATCCCATGCGATGCACGGGTAAACAATGTGTAAAAATCAATACAAAATATTGTAAAAGAAAATGTATATGATTTATTATTATGATATTATTAAGATCATGCTCACAATATATATCTAAACACGTACAACAATTTATTACTATATATAATAATATGTACCCAACCACTCAATATTAAATAACAATTGTTGATGACAACGACACACTATCGACTTCACGAAACTTCATGCCTGCAAAATGACAACCTTGGAAATTTCAAATCCGTCCCCACAATACAACAAATCTTAATATTATATATTATTCGTACGAGGGAGTAGAGAAAAAAAAATGAAAAAAACAAGTTGGCTATATTTTAATTTATTACAGTAACATATTTTTCTTTCGAATTCTCTATCAACTTTAACGTTTATTTTAAATTGCATTAATTTTACTGTGACAGAGATTTTCGTATTAACATTTGGTGGTATAGCTTATTTTACGCTTGTTAAGAGTATTTTCAATAGTTTACGCTTTAAAAAGTATAATATAATTGACATATTTTCTACTATTTTTTATTATGCCAAGTCTCATAATGGTTACATTATAAAAAATGTAACATTATTGACTCACATCTATATTTTTTACATTTTAAAACGATTTTTGTATTTTTAAATTATTTATTTATTTGTCATTTTATAACTTTAAAAGTTTTTTATTTGCTTTGAATAAGAAAATTGACAAGTGTCAAATATAATCATGTATTATGTATAATACTATATTCGTTTCAAATTAAATGTCGATTTATAATTTTTCACACATATTAAAAAAAGTTGTTAAATAACTTTTTTATCCTTAATTAACTAAAAGACATAAGGCTCATCATTGTTAGTCCACTATAATATATTTAAATAATTTTTATGTTAAAATTTTTTCATTTTCTATATGATAGTCATTATTACTGTTACTACTATTTATGGATGATAAATAGTATTATACAAAAGTCATATGTATATGTTTATTAAAAGTAGAAAATGACATTAATTTGAAACAAAAAATGGACTCTAAAAAAACATTTAATATAAAATGGTGATAATATATATTACAAGTGTAATGCATGAGTATCTTACAAAACAAATATAATATTATTGAACATATATTATTATGCTATTACACCCGCCTTACACCACTATTAGAGATGCCTTAACCTATTCACTCAATTGTGTTAATTTCTTTTATTGGTCCAGTTCCAAG
This sequence comes from Pelargonium cotyledonis, assembly GCA_036897625.1. Taxonomy (NCBI): domain Eukaryota; kingdom Viridiplantae; phylum Streptophyta; class Magnoliopsida; order Geraniales; family Geraniaceae; genus Pelargonium; species Pelargonium cotyledonis. The sequence goes on along the minus strand of JAYMTA010002114.1, from coordinate 15,873 downwards.
AGAACAAAAGGCCTAACCAAATTTAGTAGGTTTAGGTCAAGTTTATTTGAGTTCATGTTGAAGCTATTTATTGACCCATCTCTTGAAATAAAATTGTATATTTTCAAATCTATTGTATAAAAATTTATCTATCTAATTTAAATAAGTTTCTTATTATCTTAATAATAGAAGGATTCCTAGGGCTTTTAGTTTAATGTTTCTATTCAGCTACCACCCGAGAGTTTTCTATAAGTCCTCCAAACGGGGAGGTGCCAGAAAGACTTTTTATTCAAACATTAATTGGTCGTGTATTAGCAAATTAGGCTAGTAACCCATTTACTTAAACAGATCTAGTCAACTAGTCTTGCTCATGAATATGTCGCGTTTGTGTCATGTGATTCATCTTGTCCGACAATATTGGATTGCCCCTATTAAAGCTAGGCTCATTTGGTTGAGATTGTTTGACTTTAGGTCAAAACACTGTCAATATTTAAAGGTAAAAGTCTCAATATAGTCCTTGAACTTTGATGTTTTGACCTGATTTAGTCCATAAATTTATTCTAACCAAAAATAATCCCTGAACTTTATGTTTCGACTCAATTTGGTCCCTACACTTTGTTTTGAACCAAAATGGACCCTAAACTTTCACATGTATAATCTTTAACGACAATGACCATTTTGGGTCAATATGTGAAAATTCAATGATCATTTCGGGTCAAAACAAAGTTAAGTTGGGGCGAAACACAAAAGTTCATGAAATATTTTTGGTTAAGACTAAATTGGATCAAAACAACAAAGTCTCATACAAAAGTGGGTCTTTTACCAAATTTAAACCATCACAAATTGCATAACATTAAGCCAAGCAAGCTTCACTGTTAACATAGCACACATAATTAACCCAACACTTGAAAACAGCATCTATGAGACTGAAACTGTAATATACACAAAGAGAACACTTTTTTTTAACACAAGACAAGACTGCTAGTTACATTTTTTTACCACAATCTGCATTGAACACATAGCCATGAACAAGAACCACTGGAGTAGATCATCAATCTATATAGTGAAAAAATAAGGCTTTGTGCTTAATAATTTCTAAAACATTTTGCCGGTACCATCCTTGCGAGGAACGGATTCATGCACATCCATTCTACGCCAGTTACCAAGTAATGGAGCCAATTGGTCGACCTTGTCATACAACCCCAGCAGGCCTCCAGTATGTATGAAAAGGATCTTTCTCCCTTCCCACTTATTTGGATTATCAGCCATATCCTTTATCATTCCGTACGCAGCTTTCCCACTACACAAAAAAAAAAAAAAAAAAAAAAGCAAGGCCAAAATGAAACACTAACGTTACCATCAAGTAGAATGCATATCATGTGCGTGTGCGCGAGTGTGAGAGAAAGGGAGGATTCAAAGTTTAAAAACTGGCTTAGAATGGGCCGCCAATGAGGTTATGACACATAAAATATATAGATGATCCAGTGGGTCGCTACGCGCCCACAAATTCATTGGCAGGTATAAGTGAAATTTAATAACGCGTTACGTTTTGATTGACTTGGCTTAGCCTAAGCATAAAATACAATAAAAAAGCTTGGCTTAGATTCTTTATTCTGTGTGTGCAGTTTGGAACTTCAACCATACAACATGCATAGCTAATTGCTTAACTTTCAACCGCAACCCAATGTAAACAAATTTAAGTTATTAGTACATCAATAACCAATAATATCTGTACAACAAATTAGTTAATGCCCTTGAGTTTGTCAAAGCAAGTGCACGTGGGCATGTGAAAGGAAAGTCGAACACTAACTTATCCTTCTTTTTCAAAAAAGGAATGCAAGACGCTTAGTTTGGGACGGAAGGGATTAAGTTAAATGAAAGTTTATTAAAGCAAGAAAAATTTAAAAGGTTACAAATAGGAAGCAAGCAAATGACCAAATCTTACATAAAAATGAAGGCAAAGCCAAGGGATGGCTAGCTACATTGGTGTCCTATTCCTATTTGATGGTAATTACAACTTTGAATCTTTTTTTTAAAATATAATTCTATCTACATCTAAAGTTTGTTCTAATCTAATTCTAGTTAAATAATTCTAATAATATAATTAAATCCACATCTTCAAAACTCTCTCACATGCTAAAGCATATGAATCAAATCAATGCAAGAGCTTAGATTATTTTAAACTTCTAGGCTCTAGCCACTGTCAGTGTAGTTTCAATGGTTAACAATGGAACGGGAGTGAGTAGTTTCAACGGCAGAGAGAGATGAAGCTTGGGGGTCTAAAAGAAACAAATCTTAACAAAACCAAATTTGTCCAACGGATATAATCTTCCCATGGTAAAACTTCGCTAGTTTCGTCTAACCACAGTGTTGGCAATGGTGAGGGATAGCGCCCGGCGGCAAGGAGGCCATTAATCACTGCAACAGCAGCAGCAACATCTGCGGCATAAATTGGCAGATGGAACAGCTGTGCCAATGAGAGGAAGATGACCATGCTGGTGTCACCACAATTTTAGTTGAAAATCAAAAAAGAGACACATCGCTGCCAGAGGAGAACACAGAGGAAGTCGCCCTAACAAAAACTACCAAATCTACATCACTATCACCACCTAACAACACTCCCCCACCAAAACCTGAACTTGAAAGGTCAAATTTATTGCCAGCATGAAAGTTGCTCAAGAAAAAGGGCAACATAAAAGAAAGGGTAAGGAAAAAGGGTAAGCTAGTGTCACCACCCGAGAGAACTGGCCACATATGGAGTGGGGTGAATCCTATATATGCATCAAGCTCAAAACACACAATTAGAGCAATACAGAGGTTCTCCTACTCATATATGCACCAAGCAAATATCACTAATCAGCATCCAATCTACATGTATGAGAGCAAATCACATGGAAGTGACCACCCACAAAGTGACCAAGGAGACATGTTCACTCGATATTTGAGCATGAAGCCATATGGTGTGGGATCCACAAATATGGTAAAAGGTTAGGCGCATGGAAGCGGCATGAACACTTGTCCGCGATGAAGGCGTTCGCAGAATGGGTGGGGGAATGTTACAGACCGAGTGAATTGTGTCTCCCTAAGCGCCTTGCAGGTGGTCTTTGCCATGTGGTGTGCTCCTATACTTTTGAGTTGAATGTTGATCAGTGATATTTGATGCAGGTATAAATACCATACACTCTGTATTGTCTTAATGTGTATTGAGTGCAAGAATAAATAGGAAATTAATGGAAAAAAAGGCATAAAATTAAGTTAGAATTAAATATATTAGCCAGGCAGCTTGCCTAAGTCTACTCCAATTCGATAAACAATAAAAAGTTAGAATCTAATTCTATCTTGATTTCTTGAATTTCTCTCTGGATGATATTGTCTTTATTATTCTTCCTCAATTGAACTTTACATTGTATATCCAAGCTACATCAGTTCTATTCCTATTTGATAAACAATAACAAGTTTGAATCTAATTCTTCAACTTATGTACAGTAATATATAATTTACTACCATTCTTCTTCATTTGAGTTGCACAACCATTTCCAGGCTCTAAGTGGACAGAATTTATGGTTATCAATCTATGAAATACATGAAACTTTAGGCACAGTAATACATAATTGATTTTACCTGTAAACTGGATCAAGAATTACACCAGTGGCTGCAGCAACGTCCTTCACAAATTTAAGCTCCTCGGAGGAGTTAATTGCATAGCCTAAACCTTTGGCCTATACAAAGACAATAAACTGATTACTTCGCACACCATTCATAACTCAACTAGTCAATAGCAGCAAAAGTCTATAAATAGGATGTGTGCAAGTGTTTGATATTTTTGAAGAAGTTTACAGCAATATTACTGATCCCAACTACTAATACAAAATTGCATTCAATAAATACTAACAAAAGGATATCGACAAATCTAAATGTAAACCCACATCTTGAATGTCAACAATATCATGTGAATTAACACCTGCTCCAAGCCCGTCAAGTAGGCCTTGAGCAAAGCTATAAAAGTAATCAGGGGTATCACAGACAGCATATGCATGAACCTGGAAAGAAAAAATAAACAGAATATGAAAATGATCTTAAAAGGCATGATACAAATAAAATAAAAAAATCTACAAAATGAAGACATACTTTGGCCTTCAGCGTACTTAGCCTTGATGCCAATGATAGACCAGCAACTGTACCCCCACTACAAATCAATAAGAATAAAATATGTAATGGTGGAATGGAGAAAATATGACATGCTAAACATTAATAAGTGAAAGAAATAACACCATTCAAATTACTCTTCCGATACGTGAAAATATACATTTGGACAATACCAATCTTTTACTTATTTGGGTGTTCCCATGTTTCATCCTTCATGAGATGCTAGAATAAGTTTCAAAATTATGAAGTGCTTCTATAATCTCACATGACCATAAAGATTCCTACAAGTTTAAGGAAAAGTTTAATAGGTAACTATAGGTCCAGTTTATGATCTATAGTTCAGAGTGTTGGAAAATTTGGAGACATGACAGAACAAGCTAATGAGACCACAACACTCTTTGTAGATGCAGCAAATTTGCTTTTAATTTTATTTAAACAAATTGTATTTGACATATGGTGAAAATGATAATCAAATTTCAAATAAAAACACGAGAAGGAAATGGCTGAAACAGACTTTAGTTGTTACAGACTTGCACCTATAATCTGATAATCTGTAAGACAGTAAGAGATTAGAAAATAACTTCATTAGGTTGTTTCCCCTACAGGAAGACACACACTTCACTACGAGAGATTGTGGGTCCGAATTTCATTGAGTGGGGAGGGGAGGGGTATGGGAATTGGGGAGAGCTACCCCTATTGGGTAGCTCGGCCCTATTGAGCCAAATTTTAAAAAATAAATAAATAAAAGAACTTGATTAGATTGCGTTTGGAAGCTATAATATCATTTGAAATTTAGGATTTCAAATACAAATATATTGTCTAAAAAAAAAAAAAAATCAAAGGATATGATAACAATTGTCATTTGAAATCTGATGATGTAGGTATTTTTTCAATCCTAATGGATTTTAGCCAAATTCAAATCCAAATTTTGTTCATACGAACATAGGATTTTACTCAAATCCAAAATTTCAAATGAAATCCACGAATCCAAATGGAGCAGGTATAAGAGTTTAATTTTGACCGAGTAAACTCTGAGTTGACATCAATGCTAAACCAGGCCATACACTCTATATATGGAATACTTACACAAAATAAGCATACTTAAACAAGGATGCAAAGATCGATAGGTCGCAAGCAGCAACACAAGGTTAGAAACAGAAATTAAAATATTTGCAGCAACATGCAAGTTGCAACAAGTTGAGGATAATTTGATCACCTGAGACACACGTTTATGAGTTCATAAATGACTCAATCATTATAAAGGCTGTCAATCTCACTTCACCCCATTTAAAATTTTAGATATGTGGATAAATACCACAAATTATGTTAAGGCATATTCAATTTCAAGGGTTAGCTAAAGATACCCTTAGCTTATCAAGTGATCTTCATTTTCTTTTCTTTTTTAATATGCTAAGATACTACAAAAATATCCATTGATACTTCAGTAATTATTGCTGCCCTTATCATTTAGTCAGAGGTGAATATGGCTAGTAACTAGTAAGAAAATTTTCTCATCTACTATATTCAATTGAGCATCTCTCTGCCACAAAGGAACATTCCTAATAGGAATAAAATATCAGCATAAAATTTGCAGCAGATAGTAATAAATGAAGTGGAACAGAACCTGCCACATGCTACAACAATATCATCAAATGCTACTTTGCTAATCCACGTCTGAAGCTGATCCTCAGTTTCCCTAATTGATTCAATATAGCCCCTAAACAAAGTAAAATAAATAAATAAGCCAGGTATAAATTTGATTATGTAGAAAGACAGCGAAGTTGTTAGAGAAATCTAAGAAACTTGAATTGATAAAAAAAAAATATAATTGAAATGGTTAATTACAAATAACTACCCCCACCCCAATGTATCACCCACAAGCACATAACTACTCTGAAGAATTTTCCAAGGCATTTAACTACCCGTAAGTTTAGTACCCCAAATCCATCAATTAGATTTATTGGAATGTTCCCACTCTCTCATCGAATGCAAGTCATGTGACCCCATTATTTATGAAATCTCCATTTTTCTCTTTTAGATTCATTTTCTAACATTGTTTTACTCTCTTTTTTTCACTTTTTTCTTTCCTCTTTCACCCTTCATCATTATTGATCTCTCTTCTCCTACATTTTATTCTCTCGGTATATTTTGGTAGGTGGCCGGATTTCATGAGTTTGGAGGAGGAGGTTTGGTCAAACTGCTCAAGGAAGGTGAGTGGCGGAAGAGGCTTCATGGTGATCGGTTGGGCTTCTCCCACTTCTCCCTTTTCTATCTTTCTCTCTCCTGTCACTATGGTCAGAGCTGCTAGAGAGGCGAGGTGGACAGGGGCAAAGCTTGCGCAGCGGAATCCGACTTTGCCAACAACGCCCCCTTCTTCCTTTGTCAGAGGAGCTCCTCCTCTATCCTCTTTCCTCTCCTTAGCTAATTTTTATTGTCTTGTGTTGATTTTGGGTTAGTTTTATATTTTAATTTTATACTGATTTTGGTTATTAGTTCAGTCAAATTTAGGTTGAAGTTGAGATTTATTTTGGTTATCGTGTTCAGGTATAAAATGTGGATGGTTTTAGCGTTTGGTTGATTTTGTGTTTATCTTTAAGGTAATATCAACTTTGTTATGAACATTTAAGTAGCCTTCGAACAAATACAACAAATTCTGAAAAGGAGGCTACGGTCATCAAGAAGAGAGGCATCTCAGCGAGGATAGCGTGAGTGATGCAATAGCTGCATTGTACCTCCTTTGTCTGGGAGTGGAAGGAATAGGAAGCTTGGGCACTTCCTGTGGTGCAGATACTGGAGACCATGATGGTCATGGGCCTTCCAACTTAGCCTTATTGTCCTAGGGAGAGGAATGTAAGGGTGGAGGTCCTTGGAAGGACCTTGAGAGGGGTAAAAAAAGGTCCCTAAATTGTGAAATTCAAGGTGGAAAGTGGTGTGAAGGAGACAACTCAAAAGAAGATGAGGAGGAGGTTTATAGTCTTGCCCAATGCCCACAGACGTGGGCCTCATTCTCAGAGTTGTGGTCCTCTCGTGAAGAGCTGTTTTACCCTACACATAGGTGTGATCTATACTTAGCCATTATTTAGTGCTTTTCTTGTGATATTTGGTCTTTGGTACTTTTTCATTAGCCCAGCCTCGGATTAAAATTTTGGGTCTTCTTCCGGTCGCTGTTTGATGAAGATCGGGTGACAATATGGAGGAGTGAGTGATGGCGTGACCGTCCAATACGCTTGTCATCTTATTGTAAGTCAAATTATGAATGGATTTATATGTATCATCAAGGGTTATACGGTTAGAGGTTAAAAGATAAAACAACAAAGAGTGTTCAATTATATTGGACAATGGATGAAATCATTACTTCTTATTACTGAAAGTGTAATAACAACAAGACATTATTTCAAATTCTTGATATATGTTGAAAGGGAGCCAAGCCCTTAGAACTTTTATCATCAATCTTCAATTGGAAACCCTAATCTATATCCATATTCTACAGCTATCCCCAATTCCCCCACTCTTCCAAATTTGTTCTCAACAAAAGGAAAATGAATTATTGACGCAAAGGTTAGCAATTTTGCAGGAGTATATGTTCTACAATTGCTACAATTTCTGGGTAGTATCAAACTGAAATAATGAAGCATTCCTCCTTTTATTTAGCATTATTGTTCTTCGAGAAACAGATTAAAAATAAATGGCATGACTACTAGCAGATCCAGTCTATAAATTTAACCAGCACATTGGGAAAAAAATCAGTTAGAATAATAATTTGTCGCAAATCATAATGCGCAAAATAAATAAAATATCACAGTATAGTACTGAAGAAATTATATGAGTAAGAAAATCTCACCAGGTTCCTAGAGAGTTCGATCCACCAACAGGAATAACATATGGCTTTCTCCCTTCATTTACTAACTTCTCTTTGAGGATATTAGTAAGAGTCTGTGAATAAACCCAACAAAAGAAAATCATGTACGCAATAGAAAAATGCCAGGTTAGTGTATTGGAATTCAGAAAATAGACGTTACTGTTATATTTTAGGCAACCTATCATTGTTTAGTGAAGTTTTTGATCAATCTGCCAATTATGCTTTACAATAACTACTTTAAATTTTGAACCTAAAGTTAATGAAAATAAGAAATTTTTAAAAGGGCCAAAATGTTGTTCACCAACTAAATCGTTGCCTATGATTCATACTTCTCAAAAGGGAGCAAATTTTAATCTAACGTGTTTGCTATGACACTTCATTCAAATAGAAGTATTCAAGGAATAAAAGGATTGCGAGGATTTTAATAGTAGATAGGAAATTGTGGCTGTAGTCCATTCTTGGACATACCTACTGGTACATATCTAACCAACTGATGCACCACATTCATATACATGCCACATTAGATAGTGGCAGGTAGCATAGCTAAGTTCTACGGTATATAAGAAATTAGGAAGCTGAATTGTCACATTAGAATAAACATTAGGTATGTCTACGTCTACCACCATATGGTGAATCTCCTTATTAGAATAACAACCGTATGTTTGTAAGGCTGGAACACAGTTACCTAGATCAAGGAACACCTTGGTACGCAGAGCAAAAATAGGAATGTGAAACATTAGAGGTCTAGTAACACGGAACAGTGGGGGTAGGCTTATTCAAAATGTTAATTTGAAGAGAAAAAAAGTTTATTCGGAACATGGGTTTTTAAAAAAATTTATATATGATAACATTTGTTAACAAAATATAGATTAATCTAAGCATGTCTAATAATCTTTAGGTCTATACATGCACTATGTTAGGCTTAAGTTTATAACACGTGGACATGTATTTAATGTTACCTTTTGTTATTTCCAATTACAATTAAAAAAATATTATTATTTGTCTAGTGGAACCACATAGTAATGGGAACATCAAATTTTGCGCTTTGAAACACTAGTTTTCACGATCAAGAACATCCGTTCTGGATCACGAATCGCTAATTAAATAGTGTTTTCTTAGCAATGGAGCGGAGCATTATAAAAACCTATTCACCCCAATAAAGCTCACTATTAGCCTTTGATATGGCCAGTTTAGTTACAAACTTCTTTGGGAGTTGGGACTGTCCTTATGTCCTATTTAACAAAGATAGCCTTTTGGATTAGACATGCATCCCTCGCTCAAATTGTGCCTATCTCTTTGCAATGGCTATGCACTACCAACCCTTCTTTGGATCCTTCACTATTTTTTCCTCTCCCAATTTTTTTGTCAGAAGTAAAAGTGAGATTAGGGAAGCAATAGTGAATGAAGGAGCAACACTTGCACTTCAATCTTCAATTGACTTGGAATTCATCAATCATTATGATGAACATGCATATACAAGTAAGCATTTGATAGTGAAGGGGTAAAAACACACCTCACTTCCAATCAATGCATATTCTTCTTTTGAAATGAGATCAACATGAGCTCCAACTAACCGCTCAACAAGGAGATTTCCAGTCAACCCAGGATCTTGGTCCACAAAAACCTGAAACATAATAAAAATACAATGTAGCAAAAACTGCTTTTAGAGGGCAACAAACAATTTACCCTCAAAAGTGAAGCTATTTTCTTCCAAAACTAGATATTGAGGGAAGGAGGGAGGTTAAACATATAATTGACCTTGGAGGTACGTAGTATAAGATAGCAGTCAAGATTCAGGTACTTCGCTGCAACAGCAGTTGCACGGCAGTGGTTGCTTTGGATACCTCCAATAGTTATGATACAATCAGCACCCTGTGCCACAGCATCTGCCAACAAGAATTCCAGTTTCCTTACTTTGTTGCCGCTCAATTGCATACCCGTCAGGTCATCACGCTATATAATTAAAACAAATCTCAGTGTAAACCAGGGAGGCCAAAAGAAAAAAAAAAAAAAAAAATCGTGCCCACACCTCCCACATTATGCTTGTTGCATTACAATGCAAATAATCGCATGAATGTATATACCGCCCATCAAATATTTGACTATGTATCTCATTTCACGAAAATTATACTCCCTATGCCCCAAAATAATTGTCCACTTTATCTATGAAAAATTACCCCAAAATAAGTATCCACTTTTTTATTTTGGTTAATCAGTTAGTTATGCATGATCACCAACAATAACTCTAAAATAAGTAGGGTAGAACCCTTTGAGTTTGATACAACAAGAGCATGTAGGGATATAGAGGGGGACTAACTCATCTATTATAATCTTCACAATTAATGGAAAGTGAAAAATTACTTTGTGACATTGTGACAAAGGGAGTACAATATATTAATGGATGAGACTCAACCAAGACAAATGAATTGGATAGGGGCGGGCGCTCCACGCCCACAAAATTATTGGGGTGGGTCGAGCGATAAGAAATGACTATTGGCTTGGCTGAGTCTAAGTCATTAAGATGTTGGCTGAGATTCTCTCTCTATGTGTTTGTATATGTAGGTATATTAGAACTGTAGCACCATCAATTTCCATGGGAAGTTCAGTTTATAATACTAACAACAAAAACAAAATGTTGCATGATAAAATGTCTATGTTAAATAAGTATTAGTAACATAAACTCCCATAGAAGCACTTGTATTATTATCAACAACCCTGTAGCACATTGTTTAAGAAATGGCTTGGCTGTAACTCTATCAGTAACAACCCAATCATTGTATCCATTTCAGAAACAAGGCAAAGACAAAAAAGCAAGATACAAAACATCAAATTCAATGGAGCTTTGTACCTTGAGATAAACCTCAGTGTTGGGTGGCAAGTTAGGAAGGTTCCATTTGTGTATGGGAGTAGGAAACTGAGTACAACAACAACAACAATCGCTAGAAACCCATTAATAAAAATGGAAAATTGAGAGCAACCCATTAATAGAAAAAGAAAAAATAAGGAAATTTGCGGATTTACATGACCGAGAGAGACGGATTCAGAGGGGATAGGGTGGAGATGAGAGGCCCAAGAAGGAGGCGCATAGGGCTTCTGTGATAGGAAATTGAAGGTATGTTCCTGTGCTGCGTAGTTTTGCATGGTGCGAATGGGAGGAGACGGAGAGGGAGAGGGAGAGGGAGAGAAGAGGAGACGCTGATGGGTCAGCAACACAGAGTTGTTGAATATGGAAGGACGAAGCTGGATTGAGCAGCACCCACTCCACCACAACATTTCACTTCACTCACTCACTTATGAATTCATTTTCCTCGGACTAAACCATTTACTTTTGTTTATTGGGCAAATTGCAAAGAACCGTGGGTACCATTTAGAGAGAGGAAAAAAACTCATAAGAATTACTCCCTTCGTACTTATTTCTGTCCCAAAATAAGTGTATTGTTTGTCTAAAATTTTTGTTCTAAAATGAGCGTCTTTTTTCTATTTTTAGGTTATTATATTATTATTTTTTCCTGTCAGTTATGTACATGGGATAATTATATTAGAAAAACACTAAATTATCTTGTAATTCTTAATTTTTGCAAATAATAAAAATAAGACACTCATTTTGGGACAGATGAAGTATATATTTTTGCACATAACCAATTAAAACTTTTCAATAGTATTTTTCATTCAACTAACTGTTAGGCTTGAGCACGACTCTGTTCGCCATCTTCTTCTCCGATGAGCGACGAGAGCAGCTCTGGCAATGAAGCACATAGAAGATGAAGCACGACTCCTCCATCGTCTGTGAGCACGGGTCCTCCATAGCCAGTGAGAATGGCTCCTCATCTCCTGGGTCTCCTTCTCCTCTCTTTCTCTCTCTCTCTCTCATCACTCTAAAAATGATAGAGGTTCGGTAAGGCTTGGTCAGATCTGACCGGCTCCTTCCGACCACGCCCTTTACGACCATGCACGACAACCACCAACCACTGACCACGCATCGACCATGAATCAAGGTCAAATCTCGCCGTCGATTTGGTTTTAGGTTTAGTTATATATGGTTTGATTTACGTTTGATTTGGTTTAATTTTATATAATTTTGGTCTTCATTTTGGTTTGATTTGGGTTGATTTGGTATGATTTTGTGTTTATTTTGGTTTGATTTGAGAATTTTGGTTCAAGTTCATAGATTCTGGCGAAAAAATGCAGATTTCGGTGACCGAAAAATTCATATGGACGTCGGAATCTTCAATCAATTCAAGAAGAAGAAGGAAAGGGTAGTTTGGTCATTAAAAAAATTACATAGCATGTGCACAACACATGTTGTTTTCCATCATAATTTCCATCCAACGTAACGATAATGATAGTTTTGGTTGGTTATTTGCAAAAGTATGTAGTTCTGGTGAGTTTTTTTTTTTTTGCCCTTGTTTATATTTGTCATAACTATCCGTTTTGTTCCAAATCAATCATGAATCTTACTTTATTCCAGAGCAATCCATTTTAAGTTTGTTTTGTTCTAACAGATTCCGTTAACTCTTGATGATGTGTCGATATAATAATAATTTATTAATATAAAATACAACTTTGCCCTCATTTTTCTTTCAAAGTTATACAAAAGTGTCCTTTGAATTTTATTCTTCTTTCCTCATCACTTGTACATGGCCGCAGCGAACTCCGGCCATACCCAGCGGAAGCAACCTTTATTAAGCCACAAACTTCAATGTCTTTTCCAATTTAACCAATACACAAATACTAGATTGTAAACTCAATGCCTATCCATCAAAGGGAATCAATAGGGAAGAGAAACTTATAATTTTAAAGGATGAAGGAAGCTACACGTTATTTTCAATTCCAAATAGTTAAGGTATATTATTCATTATTAGATAGGTTTTATTAATTTATTTGTTATTTCTATTTTTCAATCCTACTTGTACTTGTACTCTAATTTGTACTATATTTAAACTCATGCAATACAATACAATACAATACAAACCCTAAGAGAAATTACACTTTAACATGGTATCATAGCCCAAATAATTTTTCTCCTCTTTGCACTACCATTGACGCATATCCTCACTACTTGATCGGTGGATTAAATCATTATTACACAGATCAACCAGATTCTTGTTTCTTTTCCTGCTACTTTTTCCTTTTCGTTTCATTGTGTTTTATGGTAGTAATTATTCATGTGTTTTGTCTTTTTTTGTTGTTGCAATTCTCTAGTCTTTGTTGTTTCTATTTTGCCTTTCTTTTGCCTTGATCTATTCTTTTCTTTCTTTTTCTATATTTTATTCCCTTTTAGATTCTGTCTACGTTGCTCCTTCTGTTTTATTTTCCTTTCATCTTCCTTTCAATTATGTCAACTACTGAAAATTCAACCAATTCTTCACTTTATCATCTAGCATATACGATCACCAATGTTGCTAATTTTGTGCCAATAAAACTCAATACCAAGGACCAGTGCTATCAACAATGGCGTGAAATGTTTCGTAAATTATGTTGAAGTCATTCGGTCCTTTGTTATATTGATGGTACAACCACAACTAAGGACGAGAATGATGTCACTTGATTTCATATTGACGCTATTGTCGGTACTTGGCTTTTTGCAACTACTCACCAATATCTTCTTTCCGATATTTTTAAAATTGGTGCCACTTCAAAAGAAATATGAGATGTTGTTGAGTCTCTTTTTCGTGATACTAGAGCCCTTCATTTTGAAATAACAATTGTCCAATTTAAAAAAAAGGAACCTTGTCTATCACTAGATATTGTCAAAAACTAAAAAGTTTTTCTTATGCTCTTGATGATGTTGATAAACTCATTACTGATCAAGATCTTGTGCTCCAAACACTTCATGATCTTCCCGAATCTTACACAAATATTATCAACATTATTCAGCATAAGAGTCATTTTCTTTATTTCAATGAGGCTCATTTTATGTTACTCTTTGATGAGACCTGTCAAGTTCATCATAATCCTCCCCATCTTTATAATACTTCCACTCTCTTTGTCGCCCAAACAGATTCTTACTACCAACGCAATGGTCAGAGAGGTAGGCGTAAATGGAAAGGAAATTATGGGCGGGGTCTGATCTGTTGAGCACCACATTCATCTCACGAAATTCTCGGATCATTACCTACTCCTTTTTTAGGGTACTAATATGGCTAATAATAAAAAAATTTTCAACCACACAAATTATCTCATCTATACCAATCCAATTTATGCAACCCAACAAGCTCCAATCTAGCAACTCTACTTGGACCAATCAACACAACAAGCCTAGAGTGCACCAGCTCCATACATGCACTAGGCCTAATTGTCCTTAAATGGGTCGTCTGTTCTCATGACTCCAGCAGCCCAAACAAGCCTCATTCCAACATTTGTAACTCTATTTGGGCATTATTCCAGCAACAACCCAAATGCTCCCCAGAACACATGTTCCTGCCACAACCCAATCAAAAATTTTGGGACCTTATTTGCCTTATCAAATCCAGCAGCAACACCAGCAGCAACAGCCCATTCAACTACAACCCTCAACGGATATTCAGAATTGTTCTCCACCATAACTCTTCAACAACTGAATGTCGATTGGTACATAGACACTGGTGCAAGCTCTCACATGACCTCCACCCCAGGTTTGTTTTCTTCGTTCGTGCCTTGTTTAAATACAAGTTCAATAATTGTTGGTAATGGTGTCTCTCTTCTTGTTACTCATATAGGTAGATTTTTTTTATTAATTCATCATCTTCTACTCTTCCGCTTAATAATTTCTTGTTGCTTGTCATATCATTAAAAATAATTATTTTTGTACGTCAACTTACCAATGATGATTCTTGTTCTATTGAATTTGATCCTTATGCCTTCTTTTTGAAGGATTTAGCAGCCAGGATGCAAACTCTTCGATGTAACAATTCCGATGATCTTTATCCCGTTTTTACTTTTTTGATCTCCGCTATTTTTAATTTTTTGTCTTCTAGAAAGTTTATTTCTTGTAATAAAACTAAAATTGACAATTTGTGTCATGCTTACCAATTAGGAAAACATTTTCGACTTTCTTTTACTAGTTCTCAGTCTTGCACTTTATTTCTTTTTGAATTAATACACTCTAATTTGTGGACATCTCAAATTGATAGTTCTAGTGACTTTCGTTATTACTTCTTACTAGGTAAAATCTTGTGTGTTGCACGGGTAGTTAAATCTTATTGTGATATATAATTTGTTTTTTTATAAAGTTTGAGTTTATATTACAATTTCCTCTAAGTGTAAATTTTTTAAGAATTAGATATATACAAAACTAAATTTTGGTAAAATCACTAACATATATAATAGTTCTTATAATTAATATTAACATAATTACTTTTATTAATTAGAACTTTCATTTAAGTGACCAAAAATGAGATACACGTAGTTAATTATATTAATTTTTATATTGAGTGAAAGCACTTAGTATTATTTATGAGGTGTAATTGATAAAAAAAAATGAAAAGACTAAGTCAATAACAATTTTAATTTTATTATTAATTAATATTATTAACATGATAAACATGAAACCGACAAACAATTAATACACATAATTATATTTAAGTGTAATAAGAACACTTTTAATTTTGAAAGTTATTTACATTTAAGTCGCAAATATTAAAAATTAAATTAATGCATAATTTCAATAATAAGAATAAATATTTTAACAATAATTATTGTGTATATATACACACACACACACACACACACATATATATAATAACATTAATATAGCAGATAAATACTTGGTGGTTAACACTTATTTCACTTGAGTACCTAGAAGTTAAGTAAGTAGCACATACCTATCCATAGTTGGCTTTTAAAACTTTTTTCGTTAGTTTTGGTATTTTTTGGACGGAATGAGTCATGTGCGCTGCACATGAAGTTAA
>JAYMTA010002113.1:0-17493 GCA_036897625.1 Pelargonium cotyledonis | reverse complement strand
AAGAAAACTAATATAATAACATAAAAATAAAAACAAGACACTCATTTTAGAACAAAAAATTTAGACAAACAAGACACTCATTTTAAGACGGATGGAGTAATAGACAACATTTCTGGAACGTTGGAATTAATTTTCTTGGGACTGAAATGATAAATCACAATCAATTTGTCCGTTTCGATTCTTCTTTGTAGTTATTTTGACCAGAGGTCTTCACATTGTAAAGACTGCAACTGGGTATTGACTGCAACTTGCATGTTGGCTTCTTATAATTTATTTTGTATGGATAATTAACGAGTTGTCAAGTTGTAAAATATTCCAAATTCTACAAATGGATCAAACTAAACCATGATTTAAAGAAGAAAATTGTTCCACCAATCTTCAAGAATCCAAACTTAGATGTGTACTAGTTCCTTTAGCCACAAACAACTGGCCAGCTGCAGCTATTCACACCACTTTCTCTTTTGGTGAAATGATTTTATCTAATGTAAACACATATGCGTGTTTTCTCATGTGAAAAATGAAAAGCGGTTGGATTTTTATTTTTAACAGATATGTCAATTTCGAGTTTTATGGTTTGGATTTTGTATTGAGGGTTGGATCGAGTTTTACTTTTTGGAGTAAAATGTGTTTGCTCACTAAATCCGATTAGACCCATTCACAATACTTGACTCTTCTTACATCTCTTTAACACTTAGTTTTTATAAGAGGTTTTCAAATCTTCCTATCCCACCGAGTCACCTCAAGGTTCTCGCATTGTTAAGTCACCTCCAAAATCAACGCCTCATTGGGTCACCCCAAGGTTCACGCATTACAAGTTCATCTCCACGTCTCTCTATCTCATCGAATCTCCTTCAAAAAAATTTCTTCATCGAGTTACTCTCAAGGTCTAATCTCTCTTGGAGCCCCCCTAAGACTCTCTGCCTCAATGAGCCGCCTCTAAAACTCATTTCCTTACCAGGTCACCTATTAGGTCCCACCATTTTTATTCACCACCAAGATTCTCCACTTCACCGAGTTGTCTCTAAGCATGTGTTTTTCACTCGGGCACCGCTATGATCTTTCACCCCACTAGGATGTTTTACAAAGTAGTAGAATTCTTGGGGGCTTCATATCAGCCCGCAATACTCGAAAGGGAAATGGAAGCTCTTAAACTCACCCGACACCCACAGTAAAAGCGTTCGTAAAGCTAGAACTCCAATATTATAGTGGACCCTGAAGTGGGTCTCCCAACACCAATAGCTAAACACACGATGTCATTTATTTTGTAATTTGTTTGAACTTTGAACCATTCAGATTTAATTCAGAATTGGGCTTAAACTTACTTAGTTGCAGCCCAAGGCCCACCAGCATTATGATTAGATCAAATAAGTCCAGCAGAAACGACAATCATGATTGCCGTATTGAAGCCAAACGAGGGCCGGATCAAACATCAAAATTCACTAATACAAAAACAAGAAAACGAACCCAAACTGGAACCAATTGCGCCTCGGATCAATGCAGCTTCAAGAGACCGATTCGCACAGCGTCGGCCGGAGCCGGAGTTTGAGGCAGATACGACGACGTTTCCGGCAGTAAAATTGTTCGTACCCTCAACTCCATATCATGCCTTTCTTTTCATTTCAATCTCGATACTGCTTACACTGATCCGTCATACTCCGCGGCAGATTTATTTTTTTCTTTCATTGCCTGAAATTGGTTTCAAACTCTGAATCCCATTATTTTGCCCTTAACGCCTGTTTTGTTTCCAGGAAAACTAAAGATAGTAAATTGGGTTCGTGAAATATGTCTTCTATTTCATTGTTGTGTGTACTGGTGCTTTCTTTTTGTCTTGTTTGCAGCTATAGTGTCTGATACTGAAATGTTTCGTATAATATAAATTGCTTCTTTTTTAGCGGAAACAATGGCATTAATTTGGAGTTCCTGAAATATGGGTTTGTTCTCCAAAAACTGACTATATTTGGTCTTTGAGAGGAAATGGGTATTTCAATTTTGATGCAGTTTCTTGTGATAATAGTGTTTTTTGTCCCCCAAACAGGTTCATTTTGTAGTCATTCCATATTAAATTTAGTACATGTCATGATATAGCTTGCAAATCTGCATTCTCAATTTATAAGCACAACTGGTTGTCGAAGGACATACTATTGTTTGGTCCTTCATATGCTTCAACATAAATCAGTACAGATTTATTGTTCCATAATGAGAGTTTCTAGTTGATAGTTAGTGCCTAGCCAGCAATGCCTTTACTGTTGATGCTCATCGTATTATGGAACTGATTGCCTATTTATTTGAACAGGTTTCTTTAATTTTTAAGATGGGATCAGGAGCAATATAAGGTATGTCTGTTTGTCAAACAAGCTGGATTTCATGAAGGATTAATTTTGAGTGGTTGGAGATTGTTTGTGCTTCAACTAACGCTCTGAAACCCGAAGAGTTGAATATGCTGTAAAGTGATTGGTTCCAATGGATTCTGGCGTAAGTGAACATGTCCATCCTGTTACACACAAATGGAGAAAAGTGGCATACGGAGGTATGCAGCCTGGGTTTGAAGATAATCACACGGATGAGTCTTTCCTAGAAGACATGGTCATGAATGCTAATGTTGTTAAACGAGACATGCTAAAGGTGATGCTAGACTCAGTTTCCATATCTCAGTACCTATGCATTGTTTCTCTAGTTGTATTGGTCTGGACCTACACGCTCACATCAACCCTCGAGGAAAATTCCCTCTTGCTTCTTGATGTTAGCCTTCTAGGATTGGGATTTTTGGTTCTCCTTTTAACTGAAGAAATGCTTTCCCTAGATCTTCTCCTTCATTATTTTCTGAATATCTCTTTTTTCGCAACTGGGTTATATGTTTTAGCTCCAATCTACCAGACTCTCACTAGGTCTATCAGCTCAGACTCCATTTGGGCAGTAACTATTTCTCTGCTCATTCTCCATCTCTTCTTGCACGACTACTCAGGATCCACTATAAGAGCTCCCGGCGCTCTAAAAAACCCTACTTTGACCAGCTGCATTTCATTAAATGCTTCAATCGTCGCTTCTGTCTTCATTGCTTCCCGCCTTCCATCAAGATTACACGTTTTCGCCATCATGCTATTCTCCTTGCAAGTTTTTCTTTTTGCCCCGTTCGTCAGCTATTGTATCAAGAAATACTCTTTTCGCATGCACCTTCTTCTTTCGTTTGGATTGATGGTCGTGACCCTGGCTTTTGTTTATATGCTGCACCAATTACTTTTCGTTCTGTTGCTAGGTTTGTTAGTCTTCGTCAATGTGGTGTGCCCTTACTGGCTTATTAGAATCCAGGAATACAAGTTTGAGATCAATGGTCCATGGGATGAGGCTAAGCTCTGTTTTGATATAGATTGAAATCATTCCTGTTATGTATAAACAATAAATTTTGAAATTTATGAGGATGTTTTTTGAAGTTTATATTTCCTTTGTTATAAAGGTTTTACAAGATACCAGTTTCTTCTTAGTTCTTATCAGATGGATCCTCTCACATTTCATACTTTGAACTTGGGTCTTTGTAGTTTATGTCATCTATGCTAGTGTGAAGCAAGAGTCAAATATTGTATGTGATGTCGCCATAACACCAACTTGTCCACCAATATCAACACCATCCACCACCACACCACACCACACCACAACCAACCTTGAACTAACCATTAATCATCATTTTATTCCAATTAGACCACAACTTTGCAAGCTTATGTCTCATAGATAAAAACAAAATAAGATATGGATATAAAATTATACAACACTTGACATGCTAAATGACAAGCTCTCATCTATCCCTTTCTTTGCTTGTCCATATTTAAGTACTTCATCACATGCTCACCTCTCATACATTTTCCATCCCATGTGCTCCCATGAACTTCCAAATCTATCACCACCTTAAATAACTGTAAATTATATTCTTCCTCTTCTATTTTGTATTTACTACAGTTGCATTTAACACTACTTGCCAGAACCAAATCCAAAGTGTAAACAACAGTTCTTATTGTATATATACTTCTATGGAGAAAAAGTTTGTGAGATATTAAGCAGCAGGTTAATAAAAAAATTAGAATATGACCAACGATTATATATAATAGATATACAAAAGATGTGAAACATAAATAATAATAAAAATTGGAACTGAAATTCAAGAATGCCAGATCCCACTCAACATAGTTCGGAATTTTCCGGCGGATAGTTTTCTGACAAGTCTTTTGGCATCGGAAACTTCAGCTTCTGCGAGTTTTTCAATGTTTTTGACATAACCAGAGCTCGCAATCTTCCTCCTACCACTGCTGCAGCTAGTCAGCGACATCAATGTCGACAGCAAGAACTTTTTGTTTCCCGAATTGCCCTCCTCTGGGTTCAGCAACTGCACCAGCAGCCCCACGTTCTGTTCGTTCTCCAGGAACTTCTTCCTGTTCCTCGGCACCACCACCATGCTCGACAGCGCCGCCGCCATTTCCCGAACCTCGAACGACTTAGCGTCCAGCAACCTTATAAGCTCCGGCATGAAACCCAGATCCCCCATTCTCTTTTTGGCCTCCTCCGACGCCCCGCAGAGCCTGTACGCCACCTTCAGGGCTTGTTCTTGAACAGAGATCTCTCCGTTTCGGAGCAAGAAGAGGAGCTGGTCCACGAACCCGTACCCGATCAGAACGGTGATCGAGTTCGTGGCGGAGAAGCAGAGGTTCTCGATTGTCCGGAGTGAGGTCTCTATGGTTTTCGACGGAATCGACGATCTGCAATCGAGAACGCGGACCAGAGCTCGAACCCCACCTACTCTGATGATCAATTGCCGAATCGAATCGTCCCCGGACGATATGTTCTGCAGAAACTCCATCGAGTTGATCTGCAAGATATCATCTTTCGACCGGACAAGCTTGATGAAAGTAGAAATCGCGCCTTCTTCGATCATGAACCTCTTGATTTCGTCGACTCCGAAGAGGTTTCTGAGCACTCCACAAGCGGGAATGATCAGTTCTGTTTTCGCTCCGCCGCCGCAGATTTTCAGCAGAGCCGTGACGCCTCCTTGGGCCGAAACCGACCACGCATTGTCCGAATTCTCGGTCAGTCTCAACAAGCTCCTCACCGCCGCCTCTTTCCCCTGCTCACTCCTGTTCTCGAGGACCCGAATCAGCGGCGCGATGATTCCGGCTCCGACGAGGGCGTTCTTGTAGGACACGAACCCGGCGAGCATCGAGACCGCCTTGGCCGACTCTTCTTGAATTTCCTGCTCCTCCGAGTCAAGAAAATTCGCAAGAACGACGACGAATTCGTCGATTTCCGCGACGAGGTTCGTGTACTTGTTGTCCTCGACCAAAACCTGGCGCAAACTGATCAAAGCCTGCCTCTTCATCTCTGCGTCCCCGATCTTCATTCTCGTCAGCAAATCTTGAACGTAAAACCGCATGTCTTCCTCGCAAGCTCCGACACGGGGCCTCGAAACGACAATGGCGAACCCGTGAGAAACCAAGTTGACGGCGTAAATGCCGGTGAGGTTCTTAATATGGCGATCGAATCTCGTCGATATCACGTCCAAATCACTCTGCATCAGGAGCTTCCCGCTGTAAGAAAGTTCAAGGCACCGCCGCGCGAGGTCTCTGCACTCGGCTAACGTGGCCATTATAGCCGGAATCAGGTTGGACAGCGCCGAGTTCATGCTGGAATCGCAGTTTTGGACGGCAATTAGCCCAGCGTGAAGCTCCTCGAGCTTGTTTCGTATCAACTGCCATTTCACTGCAAAGACTTTGATTGAGTGTGAGAGAGAGATGAGGGAAGACACGACCTCTGTGACTCGATGGGTACTGGTTTTTCCGGCGGCTGTTTCCGGGGAGCTGTGGCAAGTTGCTGCTACTGCGAGTGCTTTTTCTTCTCCCATCCTTGAAACTCGCTAGATTCAGGACAAACCCATTTCCCGGCGAGGGTGATTTCAGTGATTTACTGAATCAAGATCGGAATCTAGTGACATCGGGAGAGAGACAGAGGAGGGGTCGTATATACTTATCCACCGTTTTTATGTGTAGCTCACAGCTTCACATTGTTAGAGCCTAAATTACATATCTGACCTTTCTGGAGGATTTTTGAAGGGGACAGTTTTATCAATATATGGTGTATTGGAATCAAATAAGTATCTTAATTCCAATTTATCATAAACAATTTAAACTGTGAATATCAGTATTTGTCACATAGATGACCTTCAATTATACCCAAAAATAAATTTGTTTGTTAAATAATAATTGTTTTATTGACTATTTATATTTGTCAATTTGCTTATTCTTTCTTGTAGTAGTTGTTTTTCTATCAGTTCTTAATATTCGATCGTAGTGTATTTTTATAATCGTGTCACATTGTACACATGTTTCGCATTTTTATTTGTTTTACGTCTTTTTGCCATGAAATCTGCTTCTCTACTTACAAAATGAACTAAACACACAAGCATTGGTCATCTCAATTATGTAGTAACCAGCCAACGAACTTGGCAAGGACACGTGAAAATTAGGTCCACTAATTAGGGGTTTTATTAGGGAATTAACGTCTTGAGAAAGTGAAAAATCTTAATGGACCACTTTATTTTATATAATAAAAACGACATTATTTTCCATTAGGTGGAAATAAAAAAGCCCCCACCATGTGACCCTTGAAGTAGCTCTCTCTTGTAATATTGTTTACTTGGATTTTTGGTTGTATGGCTATGAGATGAGTGAACCTTCACTACCAACAAAAAGAAACAAAAGGTGCTTTCTTTTCTACTCTTTTTGTCTCAACTCTCAAGCCTATATATATATATATGTACAATGTGGATAGCTAGCAAGCTTTAAAAGTTCATAAGATGCTACGAGAAAGTTTAAAAAGTATTGACCATTCATTCATGCCAATTTTTCAGGTTCAGGGGATAAGCTTTTTGATGACACTATACTTGTAACATCTCAACATGTTCAACGGCTTGCTAAAGGTGTCACCTTGGGTTTCTATGAATAAAAATGGCATGTTCAGTGCCTCGATTTCAAATTTAAAAATCAATTATCTGATTTGTTCGAGAAAATTCAACACAAAAAGTTAAATATTTGAGCATATGGGTTGGTCATTTAGCTTATGTTAATACATTTTAGAAGACAATTTTTTTTATTATTAATGAAACAAACACAATCACAAAATTTGTCTCTATTTTGTTGTTCAAAACTTATTCCAAAACTTTATTCATGAAAAACATTAATTAACACATCAATAATAATTTTATATGCACGTCACCACGTATGCATGTTGTGGGACTTGCTGACAATGCGCCCATGTAAGCTTGCACCCGCGATTGTAAGGCCAACACAACGGAATGTTCTTGACCTGTTTGAATTCTAGTAGGCTATCTAAAGTGGTAGAGGCTCTTAGGGGCTCCTCTCTTCCCGTCATGGTTGAAGGACATACGTGAGCTCCGAAACTCATCCATGGTTTGTAGTCGACACCTCGGACAATCAGTTTAATAAAAATATTGGTTTGTTTATGAGCTAATTTATCCGGCAACTTATTAGTTTTAAAGAAATAATTGTTCAGGTGATATATATATATCGTCATGCACGGGACTGCACTGTTCTAAAAGAATCATAATGGTTCTTGTTGGATCCAAAATATATAACACCGAAAGCTTACCTAAACTTTGCATAGAGAATGACAATAATTAATTTGCTATATTTAGTAATGCTAAAAGGTTGGTGTTTTGAGCTAAAAAAACAAAAGTTGGTGTTTTGCTGGTTTTTCCTTTCATAATTTGTTTAAGATATTATGCCAATAAATGTAGCATTGGAACAATTTATAAATGTCTTATCGGTAGTTTACGATCCAACTCAACTAAAAACTCAAAATTATAGTTGAAATCTTCATTTATTTTTTTAATATTATGTTCTAACACGCCTCCTCGCGTGCTAATCCGTTATAACTTTTCAAGTGGACTGAAGAGAGATAGATATGATCATTTCCCGTTTTTAACTTTATGGGTGAATCGGCTGGACCGAAGAGATAGATATGAGCTCAATCCTTTTTTGTTCTTTGGGTGGCCCAATAGGAGCAGATAACGTGCCCAAACAAATGAGTAAAGAAGCCTAATGAGAGAGAATAGATAAAAAAAAAATTAATTATACAAATTTTGGAGTGTCAGAATTTGAACTTGTGACCTCTGACTCTGATACTATGTTGAAAAATCAACTCAATTAAAAACTTAAATTTGTAGTTGAAGTCTTCATTTATTCTTTTAATACTATATTCTAACAATTTGGTACTTAGATTAGTTTATTGGGTCTTTAAAAAAAATAATAGTTTATCGGGAGTTTCGCTAGGATCATTTTTTTGTTGGAAGTTGTTATTTACGAGTATATAAGTCTTTCTCTTTGCTATTGTGTTTTAGATGCTAGTTAAGAAAGACACTAATTTCAAATTTTGAAATAGCTTTGGTTGTTTTATGTTTCAACTCGGCGTTTGTTATTGTCGATCGTCAAGACTCCGCTCAGGGCATGACATCATCAACACCGGTGGTCTCTCTGTCTAGTTGTTTTCATCAAGAATCTTGTCATGCTCTCTTTCCGGCATCCCCACAAAAACTCCCGCCAACATCTCTAGCATCCACATCCGGTGACTTTTGAGTTGTTATTCAAATTCTCGGGAACTAACTCTCATTAATATTTTGATTTTGGGAATCTCACATTTTCTCCCAAATCATAATTATTGTCATCAACTATGGGTGTTTTTTCAAGACACTTATGGAGCTTTTAATTTGGACATTAGTTCAAGTTTGTAATCTCTTTCATTTTTATTGGAATTATTTATTGTTCTTTCACATATACTTTGTTCTTTTTTATGAATTAATGAATAAAGTATCTATTGCCAATAAAAAAAATATATATATCACATTATTCCACCATTGCAATCAAGATTTTAATCACATACGTGATAGTTGAACATTTTTTCCTTTTTGAACATTTGAGATCTCTAAATTAGTATGCTTTCGTTACAATATTTAATATTGCTTTCGTTACAATATTTAATATTATGTCAAATCTATGAAATTTATCAAATACTATTAATTATTAATGATCTCAATGTTTTTTGGAAAAAATGTGCAAAGTTCATGACTTCAATCTAACTTGTTTATTTCATTAATATTACTGACATCTTATTTATAATTCAAACAAAACACTTAAATTACGTTTGTAATAAAAAATTTCACAAGATTAAAAATAGTTACCATTTATATTATCAATTTGTTCGGCATCCATTCTAATTCATACACTTCATTGTTTGATCATTTAGAGAGCGTCGGGAAATAATCTCTCATTTATTTTGAATATGAGACCTCAGAAGAAGCAAATGCTTGTCCAAAATTTAAATGAGATAGAAAATCATCAATACAAGATATTCAATCTGCAATACACATTCATTTTCACAGGAAAATTGTACAAGTAGACACGTAGTTGACAAAAGAGCAAATGTAGAAGTCTCCATCTTTTGCCTTTACCACCCTATCATTTTATTTTTATTTTGGGAAGAACTACATCTTCATTAATAAAACAACATAACTACAAATTAACACATGATAAGGAGTACAAGAAACTGAAAACCTAAGCAAAACAAAAAGGATATTAACCAGAACAAAGGATTTTTAGCAAGACATCACATGCCTTTCATTGAATTTGATTATCTTGTCTAAGAAATTCTCTGGACTTGGCTATCTGACAGATAACCCTCAAACCTCATCCTCTTTGTCATGTTCTTAGTTCTCTACTTTGGATTCAGAACTTCTCTGAGCTCCAAGACGGAATTAGCATTTATTCCCCAACAGTCCATGAGATCGATTGGCTTACTTCATTAGGGTAAGCACAGGGAGCATACCTCCGCCTTCCCGGCTTGGCCTTGGACGTGATAGGTTCAGCATCAGCCTCAACTCTGTTGAGTTGTGTGTTTGTGGTGAAAGACTCCTCTGCAAATCTATTGAGATAGGCTGGATTTATGAAATATTGTTAGAAACAAGCTTTGATACTAATACATAAAGAATTTGTAAAAGCCGAAAGCAAGTAGCTTGACGAGTATCATGAATTTCACTACCCAAAGTTTCTTCTGGGACTAGTGTCTTGTGGGTGAAAGAATTAATGGCTAAAGGACTAGAATTGATTGCCTCTAATAAACAGAACACCACATTTTCTTTTTTCGTTCTCTCTATTTTTTCTGAAAAACAGTTATATCCCTGACCCATTGCAAACAGAATGATAAGATGAAAAATTCAGAAGAAGACAGTAATTACTTGAGTCCAGCCTACTATGCACTGTTGCATATAAATCAGCTAAGCAGATAATATCCGCCTTAAAATACTAGTCTGTAGCATTCAGAATGTTGCCAATGGTTGCAAGTAACCTGGCCTACCCCAACAACATAATCATATTCACAGCCCATTGTCTCTTTGTTACGAGACACCCACTACCATGTCACACCTCGTGTCATGCATGTGTACTTTAAGGAAGGAGAGAGGGAGAGAGAGAGAAAGAGAGAGAGGTTACCAGGGTTTCATAGCGTGAGAACAAAAGGTGGGGCATCCCTTCGTGGCCCTGCAACAGATCGATATACATAAACTTTGTCAGCTTGGCTGTCATCACTATCATCATCCCTAATTACTTCAACATTCAACCTCGGCATCTCCCTAGCCAATAGTCTACAGCCATTCATTGTCACCTTGCACGCTGACATCCAGAGAGACCTCATGGACTCGTATTTCTCCAAGCCAGAAAGTAATGCTGCATTGCCAAATGGACAATCCCTTATCTCAAGTCTCCTCAGTTTTGGACAACCATTTAACACACACTGCATCCCCCAATCACTGCTACCAGCAAAAGCAACTGATAGGGTTTCCAAATTTTTGGCATACCTCCCAATATATTCAAATGTCTTGTCGGTCAAAAGACCTGAAACTGAAAGCCTCTGGAGCTTAGTGCAAGTCTTTACCACTGAGCCAAATGCATCATCCATCGGCCCATTTGTTAGGTGATCTGGTTGGGCAGGGATCATTATGCAGAGACGAAAGTGAGTGAAATCAGGGCAATTTTGCACAATGGTTGCTACAGCAGCATTAGTCATTTGCCGGCAAAAGTAAAGGACATAGTGGAGTCTTCGGCATCCATAAGAAACAGCTAAAAAACCCAATTCAGTTACCCCATGGACAATATCCTGATCAAAAGGATCAGCAGGAAAGACACGGAGTTCCTCCAGCAGAGGACAATTAGCTCCAACAGCCTCCAGCCCTTTGTCTTCAACTGTATCAAGGACCTGCATTAAGAGTTTGAATGACAAGTTAAACACCTGCAAGTGCAACAAGTTATTGCTACTAAAGACAAGGAATAGGATGTCAAGCTCTCCATGATCAACAAACATGTCGATCTCAACTATTAGTCAGGCCAGCTCTTCACAAAGAAATCCCAACTCAGTTTCAATTTACAGCTGCAATTCATCATTAACTGCACTTAGTTGGATTTACCCACAATTATATGTTTATGGAGAGAGAGGGAGAGGGAGAGAGAGAGACTACTCAATTCAAAGAAATGAAAACTATCTTGTTCATTAAAATTCCCCTGATGATCACTCATTTCTAATGAGTAGTAAAATCCACTTAATATGTGGTGGCTCATCAATGATTGTACTTGCTGAGGAAATAAAACAAAGGCATAATGGATAATGACATTAGCAGATATATACAAATCCTCCAATGTAACCTTCTGTGTGGTAAGGATACATGTGCATATTGGGCCCCACAAGTCTGGTTTTCACCACAGAAACCATAAACCTTCAACTATACTTATCTAGACTCAACTATACTTCAATTCTCCATAGTTCAATTAGAATTGAAATATCACAATATATTCTGATTTAGATGAAGTAGAGATATTAGAAAAAGTTGCTTTCTTCCATGCCTCTGCCATGCATTCAATTCAACTAGCAAGATTTTCCAATGCTCACGGGACTTGCTAATTGCTCCTTTAGTGCTTTTTTTTAAAAAAAAAAACGCTCATTTAGTACTTATATTGCTAATAATGAATGAAGGGGTGGTGGTTTTTTCTACTGGAATAATCTTATTGCTAAAACCTTAAAATATTGATCTAGTACTCCATGTTCTGGTGTTCTAGGGAAAAAAAAGAGTCATTACTCTTATAAGTTGCTTGAACAACTCCCTTGAAACAGAGGAGTTAACTTCCAAAGACTGAAAATATTTAAAAATGTACAAGAGAGTAAGAGTTTCTTACCCAGAGGCGACGAAGACTCGGGCAGTGAGCAAGAAGCCTAGCAAGATCACCACTATGCAGAGGAGCATAACTCAAATTCAAGAAAGTTAGATTTGTACATGCAGGATAAAGAACTGGGAGGTGTAGGGAAGTCGCTTCCCATAAACCAGATAGGGTTTGCAATTTTTTACAATTGTTAAATGCACTTTCCAATTCTTCATACTGTCGCTCTGTGAGCTCTTGCATGAAGGAGCCAGTACCTAGCTCCATCAATTGAGGAGCACTGATGAGAAGCCTTTGTAATTGTTCCAATGTAACATTTTTATTAACCTTCAAAACCCTTAATGACTTGCACCTAGCTACAAGTTTCTCGAGAGCATCAAAACGGTCATCAGTGTTCAGATTCGCTAGGGTCAATACTTCCAATGATGTGAAGTTATCAGGAAAGCAACTCAACCAACTGCCATTCTTATCCTCAATTTCATTCTCTTGTATGTCAAGCTCGGTCAAATTCCTATGACCAAATTGGAGACTAGAAACTCAACATTTGAAGAGCAAAAAGCAACATAGCAAGTAAACGGCTGAGCACCATTTCTGAGAACTTACATAGTGTAAAAAATAGTAGATACTACATAATCAAGCAACCAATAACAACTAAACTTTTAAAACTACAAAACAGAAAGGAGGAAAAATTGAGACCTAACTGGAATAATCTTGAGTATATACTACTGTGTGATTTATAATTTTATACATTGTTTCATACAATAGAATACTTTACACACGATACTTGAGCAAGATATGGAAAAGATCAATTAGGAATATACTAGTACGAAGTAATAAATAGTAATATAATTTTCTTTAGCGGAGGCGTCAGCCATATATGAATCAAATCATATTTGCACTTAAAACAAAACTGGTGAATTCAAATTGCTAGTCAAATTCCAAATGGATAGGATTAAGGAATGCCAACTGCCAAGCTTATTATGAATAGTTTAACGTATTTTAGTGGGATCTTTGTATCACAACCTGATGCTGGGTCCCATGAAGAATAAAGAAAAAACTCCACCTCTGCTCACATGATTCTCAGAATCTCAGGCACTAAACTACATTAAAGAAAAAAGCTGTGCCCACTTAATATACATGAGAATGTTATCACAGTATGTGATGCAACAAATGTACCTCAGGTGTAACTTGCAAGGTAGGGTAAGGTTCCTTTTTTTAGTGCGTAAAGTCCATATATTCATAAAGGTTTAATTACACTAAACATTCTGCAAATTTTCAATGGGGAAAGGAACTTAATGCGGCATCTTAGTCGTGGAAATTCCTAGGAACTACAACTTAAAAAGATGCTTTAGACAGAAAGATGGAATAAATTTACCAATAAAAATTATATATTTTCCATGCACGGGAATTCATACTCAAATAATATCCTTCCAACAAGTTGAAACCCAAATTCATAGAAACAGAAAAATGTTAAAATTTATGTGAGTTCCTCCTTTCCGTCTTCATATAAAGGGATCTAGAGATGGATAGAGAAGTTGATAAGGAGTTACTATTGCCTGCCATCTGGCTTTGCATTGCATTCACAAACAGAGCCAAACAACAAACCAGGCACAAAATCACATGAATATCATTTTTCTAACCCAATAAATGCTACCACGATTACATGAATAACAATATCAATTGTATGTCATCAAGTTAATGTACATTAAATGGTCAAATGCCACATCACAAAGAAACAAAGGAACCCATATAGCAAAAAAAACTTCCATATATGGCACTTCAGCTTCAGAACAAGTAGTTCCCCAAATATCTTACTATTGCACTACAAGGATGAAAGGAAATAAAAATAAAAACACAGAAAAAAATATGATTCTCCAAGAAAAAGTCATATAAACTACAAATACTACAACAGAACAAAGAACAAAACCACAGATGAAGTCCATAATAAAGGATAATATGCATGCTGCTTAGTGATGGGAGATGCTCCTATTCAAAGTCTGTGAAATACCAAATTTCTTATCAGGGTGGGAATCGATGTCCACATGAATTGGACACAACACGCTATGACATATGCCCAACACATGAATCAGAGAATACCAAATTATAAAGAACATGTTCCCAACACAAGTGTGTCTGCATCCTGCCTTTTAATTTATATATATAAACTAATTAAGTCGTTTTCATCTGTGAGTTATAATAAAATGATGTTCATTTTTTGTTTGTGATGTTTATCATTTTATGAATACGCGTTTTTAATAGCTTGATGTTTGCTTATTTGTTGAAAATAGATATGGCTTACTATTAAAACTAACTCTCATACAATTAAAAGTTATAAATACATATAATTCATTATATATAAATGATATATATTATAATTAAAACATTAATGTGCCCTAATGCATGGTGTCCTGTTTAAACAAATTGACAAATTGCATAGTGTGTGTTCAATTAGGTTTTTCATAGTTCAATTCAGAACTAAAATATATCTGGTTAGACATACTAGTGAAGAATAGTATTCAAACCCAGGTAATTTTCATCCAAGAATCATATAAAGAATTGTCAGAAGAAAAGCCAAGAGGGGAAATTGTGAAGAGTAGTCAAATAGAGAGTCCATATTTGGGTGGATAATGACATAAAGCATAAGCCTTCCATCCATTAAATGCTCATTAACTGGTCAGATGCCACATCATGAACCAACAAAAACAAGAAAGTCTTATACATATACAGCATATATAGAAAGAAATAAAGCAGAATCACTCCATTACTGTTAAATGCTTTTGCAGTAATTACAGGAAGCAAGATAACCATTTCAATATGCCTAAAGAAGACACTCAAACATTTGCTAATTCAAATCGAGAATCATTACTGATCAAATCGGACACCATTTCAGACAAATCATGAACTAATCTGAGTAGAACTGAAACAAGAAATCACAGAAATTAAAGAGTTAAAATAAGAAGCATTACCTGCAATGTGTAGCAATGTCCTTGAGCCCATCAGTGCTGAGACCATCACAGCTCACCAGCGACAGAACCCTAAAATTGGGAAACTTGGTAGCTACAAACCTCAGACTCTTATCAGTAACAGTCATTCTCTTAAGCCTGAGCTCCTCGAGAAATGGGTATTTCTCAGCAAACACCACAAGCCAGTAGTGAATATCAGCTCCCCAATTCTCAGGAACCAAGTTGAAATCCGAAAACCGCGGCTTCCCTTTGAGGGTGACGCTGCGGATGTTCGGGAACCGCCGGGCCACGATCTCCGGCGTCACCGAGTAGCAGTTCCCGATGAAGACTCGGGTTCGAGACCACCGCTCTGCGTTGTACCAGTCCTTGCAGACCAGAGAAACCGAGCTCCGGTCTTTGTGGGGCTTCACCAGGCCAAGCACTCGCTCCAAGACCTCGTCCGAAAACGGCGATGACCGATTCGACTCGGATGGTGACTCGTCCGAGCTCGGCAAATCCTTCTTTTTCTTCGAATTCATAACAATTACACTCTTCTACCAGCTCAATAATCAAACTTGAACAATGGGTTTTCTTAGAAAATTATGAATTTTGCGAAAAAATTTCCTATTAACTCTTAAATGATTAAAATCAATTCAAAGATGCATTTTGAACCAAATCCAGCTCTCCTTCAAGCTGCTGCTTGTACCTCTCTAATCTTCTACACTGTTCTAAAAAGAAAAATGGGTTTTAAAAATTATACAAAAATGATCGAAAATGCTTTAAAGGATCAAAGTACAGACAGACATGAAAGCAATAAAAGATCGCTGATTGCGAGATAAATAACTCAAAAAGAGCACCCAACCAACCCCAGCTCTGAAAATAAAAATTTTAAAAAACAGGTAGAGATTTGGATCCGATCTGGGACGACCGAATCCACTAAACAGAGCTCTCGCTCTCTCTCTCTCTCTCTCTCTCTCTCTCTCTCTATTTCATTTCATCGCGGCAAGGACAAAAAAAAAAATGTAACTTTTGAAGCAATGGAAGAGAGCCATGGAAGTAGGCAACAGAAGCACCTTGCGTATTATAGAGAAAGCACCGGAATGAGTATTTAATTAAAATGCCATATTTTTAATTCAATTAGTTTATGTTTTCATTATTTATAATTATCTTTTTTCAGTTCACCTTAGCTGAAGCTGACACACTCACACACACAGTTAAAATCGTAGCCCACCACGACTAACCTACGCCCAGGGTGCGTAATGCGCGTATCCTCTAATTATCCTCTAACTACAGTTGTGTGTTCATTGTTTTTCATGGCAGTGTACTAACGTTATATTTTTATGGTTAAATATTTTGACACCTTTTCAACTCGTTTTTATTAATTTGTTCATTCCTACACTTAAATATTAGTAGTCTCGATCTCCATATTTTACTATTTTAATATTTTAACACCTAAAATCTGCTATAGCTTGTTTCATTCCACGTCATCAGTTACGCCATGTTGTCGGCCACGTTAGCATCCACCGTGACAAATGAAATGGAGTGTTTGATCGGACGTCCAACAAATATAAACGAGTGTGCAAGCATGTATGAGAATCATAGCCCCCAACTATTTGTCTAGGCTTTTCCATTGATCACCCCACCGAGGAGAGCTCGTGGACGAGGTGGAAAGACATTGTCTCCCACAACTAGAGGTCGATCGTCTATAAAATCTTATTGGACACCCTTCTCGACCGCACCTTCGTCAAGAGGTGGTTCGTCGTCTCATACCCCTACCTCACATTCATCAGTATACCATATTGGGATACATGTCTATTCCTTCGGCTTACGACTATCTTATGTCAGTACCGCCTTACACTTGTCATTAACTGTCTGGCTCATTAATACCGTAGTTTCATATGCCCTCGAAGTTTTGCATGTTGCCCTTATCCATTAATTAATGACTATTTTTAGATTAAGACTAAAATTTAGATTTATAAAAGTTAGGGTATTGACTATGAATTATGAAACATTTGTCACGTGACACCATCCGAAGGCACGAGGTTTGTCCTTGTGGGCATCAGCTGGAGGTGAGCAGCGTGGTGCACAAAGCACAATACAAGAAACATTTATGAAGCATCTAATCTAATAATTCTCAAGTCACAAATCTCTATAGTTTTTTTTTTTTTTTTTTAAAGGAAACAACTCATATTTTATTAATAATAACAAGCATTATATAAGTTGGTAAAAATGCATCACTTGTGAATCAGACAATGACATAGAAACCCGGGTAAACCCAAATCCTACATGCGCTGATT
>JAYMTA010002112.1:0-17497 GCA_036897625.1 Pelargonium cotyledonis | reverse complement strand
TTAGCCTAAGCCAAACCGATATATTTCTTGTTTGTCTTCATTGATTGAAACTGACATGAAATACTGATCATGGATTTTCTCTTGGACTAAATTCTGTACTTTCAGGATATCATCCGGGCTTCTGTTGCTCAAGAACAAGCTGCATCAAAAGTGAAGCCTGCGTCATCATCATTTGAGATCAAGTTACCAGTGCCACAAAGTGAAAGTCGAGAGAAAGATGACAGCGATGACGATGATGACTGGAACACTTTCCAGTCTATTCCTGCTTCTGCAGATGAGCCTGTGGAGACTAGTGACTCTCAAGAGCATGAGAAAAACGATGCGCAGCATCAGAAGGTTAGTAAAGAGACGGAAGATGGAGCTGCGTCTGGGGAAGAGAATTGAAGAAAAAATGACTTTGGAATTGGAAAATGAAGAAGGATCATTTCATGTGAATTTTTAGTTAGATGATCACGAGGACTAGAGGGAGAGCCCAATTGAAAAATAGTCAAGGGTCATTGATCCTAGAACTTTCTGATATCAAAGGAGTTGTGGTAAAGTGAATGAATGTATGGGGAATAACATTGGTAGCTGGGGAAGATGCTGTGAAGAAAGTGATTGAGGAATGTGAAATTCTTAAGAATTGGTTCAGTATCTGTACACCATGACTGCGCGTAATCAGCCCCCTCTGAAAGAAACGCCCGATAGGAAGTTAAAGGGAAGAAAAAGGGTGAAGGGGAATAGTGAAGAATTACTCTGCTCAATGTTTTGACAAAATTGATTGTTCCATGTGATATTTGTTTTTCTTCTATACAAGTTGTGTGTAATGTTGTGTAGTATAAGATTTGTAATATTTACTTATAGGATTTTTACTTTGATGAGCAAGTAAAACATGTAGCAGAATAATGATAAGAACATGAATTGCAAAATCAGACTTGAGTTTTCACCTCGAATTTGTATCCGATAATGTACTTAAGTGTTGCCTTGCATTTTAAAATTTCTTTTGACTTGTTGAAGAACTCATTTTGGTCGTTTTGTTCCGACTTATTCGCTATGCAGTTCTAATTTTTATCTATTTGCTACATGAGAAGACCATGGGAAGGAAGTAGTCTTTCTTATACAGTCGGTCAGTGTTATGATGTAAAGTCCTGTGAGAACTAATTTATTGTTCATATTCTTTTAGTTATTTTTACTTCATAATAATATTACTTTTAGGTTTTAGTCATTGTTGCCTATTTAATGTCTTGTGAAAAACTCTAGTTAGCCATTCTTTAGCATCTTAGAATAGTTTTATGTATGTTTCATGATTAGTATGATCCGCTAAACAATTTTGATTTAGGGATTATAAGTGTGACCAATTGTTTAGATTTGATGAATGTTAGTCATTAGAAAGTTTCAGTTGATCCAAACTCAACGTTTCCGTAGAAGATGTTTTATCTTGCCATTTGGTCAGCAAATTAGCTTGATATAAATATTTTGTTCACCATATCTGATCAATTCAACGAAATAGCTAATCATCTAGAGGTGAAGATTAATGCTAGTATGATGTGTTAATTCATCTCAACGGTCTTACATGTTTGGACCCTTGTGCGTGTGATCAATTAGGTCAAGATCTTATTACAACTTTGCACTCGGAAAATGACTTGCATAGCTTCATGTAGAATTGTAAACTTAATTGACTAATTTTGGTTTCATAGTGGTTAGCTTATCTGACAATTAGTGTAAAAATCAAATAATTGTCCAAATATTCTTTCATAAAAAAATACTTGTCTAAATATCTTGAGTGTTCTACTACAGTCATTGACTACTGTGACGGGTGTATCCAGCACATTAGTTGCGTGAGTCACTGATCAAATCCCTTTTTATGTATATTTAGTATTTTTAAACCATTTTGGCTCATTTGTGGCAAATTCGACTCCCGTCTGAACCGTTATTTTTCTCCTTCGATGAGACATGCGTATCGAGCAGTGATATTTTAACACACCCGTCTCTGATTTAGGTTGGTCTAAGCTACTTGGGTCTTATTTTTTGTACTAAAATTGAGTACGAGTCCACGCATCTTTGAGTATAAGTGCCAACTCCAATATGAACTATGTTGTAGGAGAGACTGCACCAAAAACATTTTAAACAATATATTGCCTTGTATTTTCACTCGTTTACTGTGAAAACATAATGGTATGGTATGGCATGTCATGCCCCAATCTTTAGACTTTTTAGACCAACATCATATCATAACATTTCATGCCTAAAAAGTTGCTCAAACTAATACTACTACTCATATTCAAATGGTAGCGCCATAAAATATAACAAAATACAAAATACCAACTCATCTTTCTCAAAAAAGTCCAAACGCAGCCCACTCAGCGTCACTCACGGCCTGTGGCGACAATGACGACAATGATTGGTCCGACGAAGACGGCGACTCGCAGAACGGCAACAGCGACCTCCGGCTCGACATGGACCACCGGGCAAGCGTCTCGAGGTCCTTGCTATAGTCGAGTTCACCTCCGGTCCTCAGTTTCAACGTCATCTTCTTGCTCTCATTTCGCTTGAGAGGAGCAGGGAAGCACCCCGGCGACATGGCCTCGGATCGTGCCATTGTCCGATCCAACCGCCACCGCTCAGAGCGGGTGCGCGGGGCAGACCGGAAGGAACCAGCACGAGCCTCGAAGATGGACCCGGAAGGCGGGGGAGTGAGCTCCGGAGGCGATAAAGGACTAAAACAAGGTTGTGGTTTTTTAGGCTTTGGCTTAGACTCTGGCTCAGGTTCTTGTTGCAGAAACTGAGCCTTGGGAACACCAGGTCTGACCTCCCATTTGAAAGGAACAGCTCCTGGTTTCTGGAAATATTCCTCTGATTCTACAACTGCCATTACCATTCTTTATGCAACTGTAAATAACTAACAGACTCACAAGTAATAAACTTATGAAAGCCATAGCTCTCAGTCTTTATATATACAGGCAAGACCAAATTGGTCTGGCGAGATTAGAGGCATGAACTAGGGTTGGTGGGCCAAATCTTAAACGGCTCCATGTGCGTAGCTATTGACTTTCTACTATAAATTTTTGGCATAATGCAATTAGGTACCTGCTGAGCTTACCAGTATTTGAAAACCTCGGCGATGGATATTAGGTGGGTCCCCGGAAAATCAAGAATGGTATGCACTTCAAACATGAGTACCTGACAATGACAAAACTGACATCATCACGTTTGCCATTACATATAGGTCACGCCTTGGCATGATAAAGTCATGTCCTGTTGTTGTCACGCCTTTTGAAATAACATAAAGCTTCAACATAATAATCTCCAGAGTGCCGGTTATGGCAAAACAAAAGCGGCCTTAAGGAAGCTTGGTGTTCAATGCAGATGCAACTCGTAAGACTTCTCAATGTGAGGTGAAGGTCAAACAGGTGAACAAAAGTGGAAAACTATTATGAAGAAACAAGACATAGGTCGCCTCGGTTAGGCAATGAGGGATTGATCTGTTTAGCATATTAAATATTTTGAATAGTGCGTTCTACATTAAGTCACCTCATACAGCGTCTTGGGTCTATAGTCTCTTATTAACTACCTATCACTCGTAATTAAGTTCTTGTGGCATGTTACAAAGAGCTCGCATTGTATTGCTGGCAACATCAAGTAGCTGCAAGTACTCGTCTGCCCCATCAACAAGACACTGCATGACACACAAATAAAAGCATTTCACTTAATTAGTATCGGAAAATTCTCATCTAGAATATATCTGACGAAAGGAGTTAAACAAAGCAAAACATGGATGAGTTGTAAAAAGAAAAACAGAGATGGAAATTTTAGATTTTCAAACAATTACATGGAGAGAGGGTAAATATGAAACTAATAAAATCAGTAAATGAAGGAGCTGACTTAGCTTCACATCTGACTAAAATGGTGCCTCTTAGTTCAAGCAATTTCAAAGGTAGGTTGAGCCTTTTGACATCTCTAAAATGATAGCATCCATTCTATGTTGCAGATTAGAAGTTAAAAGTTATTGGTATGATTTTCAAATTCACAAATAATAAGGATCTGCTTTCAGGAAATATCCTTTATTTTTTCTGCTATGGTGTCCACACCTCTCAGAAATAGTTTCATCTCCGACGGCCGAAGGACATCTAGTCTCCTTACTACATCAATCAACAACTAGCCTATAGCTCTTAGCCTGCTCCATGCGGGATGGCTGATTCAAAAACCTAAAACTCACACAAGTATGGTGGTATATCATGTGCATATGTTTCTAGACTGAAAAACCAGCAGATTTCATTTTCTAAAATACTGCTTAGGGAAGACTACATAGAAAGAAGAAAATTTAAGAACATGTAACCTTATCGGTTTCTGCCAATCTCTTGCATATTCTAGCCTTCTGCTCATCTGAGATATCATCAGCTTCAACAACCACGTCAAATAGCTGGATGAAAATATTGTATTAGTAGCATAACAACTAGTTAATAACCGACTGTAGTGAACCATTGTTTCAAATTGGGAAAAAAAAAGAAGAAGAAAGAAACCTGTGTAAGCATCTGTGAGACTGGGTATCCCTCAGCTATCACATTATTGACTTCCTTGTTTGCCAAATCAAAATCACCACTTTTGCACGCTGAGAAAAATGACTCCACTATCTCCAGTGGAATTACCTAATGAATTGACATCTCAGTGTCAGAAAAGACATGGATGGAATTCTAAAACAGAGAAAATAAAATAACTGTTGTTGAGTTACATAAAAACACACAAAGAGAGTTTCAGTAATAAAAGGTAAATTGGTTTGTTTATCGCATGGATCAATTGTACAAAAGGTTGCCAACCCTTGGCAAGAAACAAGACCACAAAATCTTAAGGTTAATGGATGCAGATCGAGGCAGTTTGGTTCATGTCTAAGAAAATTCTATTTGACAGCAAATAGCCACAGTTTTGTTGATGTGCATTCATACTTATGGGCAAGCACCGAGGCCTTTTGAATATTTTCCTTTTAACCTGTCAATAAGATTACCAGTCAAATAGATCATGGGGTGGAAATATGTCTGAATCTTGTAAAAGTTGAAAAAATAAATAATTAGGAATTAGTCTAGTTGCATACAAATGATAAATATTATTTTTGGAGAAATCTTTCCAGGAAATATTCGGTCAATAAACTCAAACATTAAAGCCTTTGAAAACCTAAGAATCATTAAACTTACCCCAGACACACCAATTAGATCCTTGGAAGAAATCGAGGATCCAAATAAGCGAGCAGCTCCCTGAAAGAATATAAACACAATCTCGGTGTTACTAAGGGACATGTGCATGGAACTAGTAAAGATATCACTAACAGGCAGCAATCTCAACACATTTTCTGTTCAAGAGAGCAATAGAGTGTACATTTTCATGGAAAGAAAAATTGATATTGAACTCAATCTGATCATTAAACCTTATGTCATGCTATGAAAAGTGCAACAGTTTGCTTCATGTCAATATGCCAAGAGCTAAAACATCAACCCCAGCTCAACCTACGGAATAAATTGATACATGTAACATGTAGCTTTTGACTCATGCTTATACATAGAATCTAGTGGGGAAGGAGAGCATGTTTAAGAAACTGGTTCTTTATGATTCTGACACAGACAAAATGCAAAAAACAGAAATTTCCAACATTTGCATTTTAAAATTCCAATGCAGAATATTAACAAACTTGGCAGCTAACCTGCTCTTTTCTGGATTTCAAGTGCTGAATGTTACTCTAAACACACTTAGACAACAATAGAGTGGTACATCAAATATTTCACACAATGTGACCCCCAATGACATGGTTAAAATTCAATATCCCAAAATTAACATGCTCTTGGATTAGATAAGCAACAAGGAAGGCTTGAACTAGGATCCCAAATTACCTTTCGAAATGTAAGACTTACTTGTACTTTGCAAGAACTCAAAGAATAATTTAAAGTAATCATTAACTTGGACAAATAAATTGTGAAAATTATAAATACCTCATACCTGCAAGTATGTAATAGCCCGACGTAGATCGCCTTGTGAGATAGAACTTAAAGTTGACAGAGCCTACAATCACACATCATATATTTTGTATAATTACGTCATGAACCAACTACGCTAAAGAACACATTTCTACACAATCAGCCTTCCAATGAAATGCTTTGAAGCTGTACATCCATACCTCTTCATCCAAATTGAGGCCTTCTTCTTTACAAATAAGCAATATACGGGTACTCATAATTTCCTCTGGAAGAGGCTTGAACCTAAACTTTGCACACCTTGACGCAAGTGGCTCTATGATCCTATAAGAGTTTAAAGTCCAAGCATCAGTTATGATGACTTTTTTAAAAATTAAAATCAAGTCAATCCAATGAAACTCAAAATAAGAAGACTTGTTCAAATTCTAAACTCTTACTTTAGGTCAACCCACCGTGATTAGTGTTCATAATGTAAAATAGAGTTGTTCATGGTTCTCGGAAAGGGGAAAGACCAAAATAAATAAACAAGTAAATAAAGTAGTTTCTCAATTTTGATCCACATTCGACTAATAACTTGTGATTACAGATTAGTCTCAGGTTGGGATGAAAGCAACTAAATTGTAAGTGCATAATCCATACCACTCGCACTTCACTACAAGATAACAATTGAAAAGACTCGTGATGAGCCAAACTACTTGCAAGTACTTAGGCTTGACTCAATTTCTACATGAGCGGAGCACAAATTTAAGCCACAGCTTGTGGGTTCAAGCACCCAATTAAAAAAAGAAATAGAATCTAAATAGCATCAGTTAGGAAGTGGAATATGCGATTTAGAGTGTAGTTACATAAGTCATCACAAAATAAATAAATGAGCCTCAAGAGCCAAGATGCTGCCTAGTGAACTTTCCTCAAGCTGAGCTTATCAGCTTAAGCCTCTAGTTCCAAGCTTGTGCTGAGTTCAAGCTGAATCTAAACTCATGTTTGCAGAATGATTTGGGCTCAACCCAACTGTTGGCTCATTTGCACCCCTGGTGATGCAGCAAACATTCAGACAAATATATTTTCTAAAGTTTCTGAGGCAACTTTGGAAAGTGTGATGAGCTACAGGCAATATGAGCCAACAGTGGAATGATAATCACATATCATTAAATTCAAGAACTGACTGCAAATAGAGCACTGCATCAAATTACATTCAAATACTCTCTCGTTGCAATTTCAGTGTAATGATTATAACGAAAGAATTACTTATGTTTCTGAATTGAGTAGTTTAAATCTGCATCAGTGACTCATTCAGATGGAAAAACCAAAAAGAAAGAACGACAATTATAGAAGCCCCCTTCCCTTCCACCCCAAACAACCATACAATTTCTTTGGGCAGAAGAAAAGTATTTGTAATTGAATAGGTGTAAAATTAATCTACAACTAGAACTAAGGAAGCCGGACATTGCAAAGTAAAGAATCAGGAAAAAATGTTCACCTGCTGATGTAATTGCATATAAAAAAGAATCTTGTAACTTTTGAGTAAGTTTCCATTGTACGCCTCAGGGCATTCTGCAAAGTATGCAGTAAGATTGTGACATTCATCGTACTTCCACGACATATATTACTAAATAGCACCAAGAACAAAGATTTAGAGGGGGAACTTGCCTGCGCATCTTCAGTCATTGAATCAGCCTCATCTAGGATAATAATCTTGAAAGGTGGACAAGGGTAACCCCTGAATAGTTGAAGAAGGGTAAGGAAATAGATAACAAAAAAGAATTACAATACAAATGTAAGTTACTACAAAATGATATTTATATACCCCTGGCGCTGACCAGAACCTACAGCAACAGCAGCAAAATCTTTAATCTTTGTCCTAACAACATTTATCCCACGGTCATCACTTGCATTCAGCTCCAGCACCCTAGACTTGTAAAGTTCAGGTCTGCAAGAAGATCATGGTTCAATCCAAAGTTCCAGTTTACCAAAGAACACAAGCTGACCATGTTTTGCATTAAGAGGGCATGCTGAATGGTTATAAAAGAAACTCAGGAGTGGATGTCAATGTTAAGGACAAGATGATAGGCATTTATGCACTCCTCCTCAACAATAAAATAGTTGAGTTGTATAAAGAAGTTCAGACTTCAGAAGATCGCATCCAGACTGGGCAACGAGAAGTGAGAACAAAAATAAGCCTGTTAAAGGGTTGCACAGACTTATCTCCAAGCCCTAGATGGTCAAGGTCTTAAAAAATACATTCTCTTTTCACTAAAATCAGAAACCATAAAACAGGTAATATTATCTTCCTACATGATGAGGTATTCCCATCTATTGGCAATCATATTATTCATAAATATTATCACTGCCTTAATAGTTCAATAGCAATTTCCATATGATGCTCCACTACCTATCATCGTCTTGAGCTTCTGAAAAGCCCTTCATTAAATTAACACTTAACAAAGTCATTTTGAAGTAAAGTCTAGGCTCAACACTTCAACCATGTACTTGATGTACAATATTATATATTTTTGTAAACCTAAACCCCAGGCTCTAAGCCTACACTTTTAATGATGAAAGCTGAAACAAATGAATTTCTTTCATTAACAGATCTCATAGGCTCTATATCTCCAAATTTTACTTCCACACTCGATCCTATAAAATGTTCCAATCATCTTGCCCCACACACGGCTAGAATTTTATTTTATCACTCGAAACTTTTTCTACATGAATAATAACTCAAAATCTTTGAAAAGACACAATCTCAACGTTGGATTATCAGGACTTCGACAAAAAGATAAACAATTTCATGATCACAAATTCATAAACCAGTAAAAAGTACCCAAAAAGCTGATGAGCAATGGCGAGTGCAGTGGTTGTCTTGCCAGTTCCAGGGGGACCGTAGAAGAGCATGTGGGGACACTACATAGCCCAAAAGAAGCACAAAAAAAAATGTTAATGGTGGTAAAAACAAATGCTACAAACTATCGAATTTCAAACATGACAATGTTTAGCATATGTTATTTAATTTGATAACCCACATACGTTACAAGTCTCGAGAGTATTGGTGAGGACTCGAACCACCTCATCTTGGTGGGCCACATCCTTTACCTGCTTTGGTCGACTGAAAAATAATAATAATAGCAAATGAATACTTAGAGTTCAACAACATAAAGCTTAAAATGTAAAGGAATGAGAGAGGAAGGAATTATACTATTTTTCAACCCATGGTTGTGAGCTATGTAACACTGGTGCCATTTGTCTCTTTCTCGGTTTGTTAGGAGAGGATTACACAGTTTCACAACAGTTGATTCAATCGGTCAGAAGTGGAGCATCAATAAGTGCTATAGTGCAAATAATTCTGCTCAACTTATTTAGAGGTTCTGAAATAGTCAGTGAGTGCTATAAGCATAATGGTTAACTGAGTATTTTGAACTGAAACTGCACAAGTGCTGTAACTGAAAATACACCAAAAAGGACATTTCACTGAATTGATTAATGATATTACTTGTTTAGTGTTTTGCATTGATTTCATTTCAGAAAAGCAGACATCTGTTTACTTTTACTTACATTATTCTTACAAACCAAATAGCATTACTATTGTAGACAGCATTCAATTCCAAAATTTTGTATATATAATTGGTACATGAACCCAACCAAAAGCTTAGGATTATACCTTCATTTTTTTTATTGAATAAAAGAAAATATCATGGCGTGAGAAAGAGAGGAGACCGCCTAAGCACACAAGTATAAAAAAAAAGATACAGATAGAAATTAATGGACCAACACCAAGTGCTTGTTTAGTATCAATACTTCCACATCTATAGAGGTGCCAAGGAGAAAACACTAGACCTTTTGGACAAAATTTGTTTGGCAAGTAAGAGAGACTATAGACAATTCGGGCTACTGTAACCCTTATAGAACTGATTTGCTGCAGGAGTATTTTTGCTCCTGCAGCACATATATAGGTAAGATATAGAGGAGGGAGAACACACCAATCCCACAAATACCCTGAGAATGAGATACCCAATTCTGATATAATAATTTAATAAAAAAAAATCAAGTAACCAACAGTTACACAACAAAATCTC
Source organism: Pelargonium cotyledonis (assembly GCA_036897625.1). Taxonomy (NCBI): domain Eukaryota; kingdom Viridiplantae; phylum Streptophyta; class Magnoliopsida; order Geraniales; family Geraniaceae; genus Pelargonium; species Pelargonium cotyledonis. Next base: position 7,491 of record JAYMTA010002112.1, on the reverse strand, counting down.
CAAAAACATAGATTCTAAAATAAAATTGTAACCAACAATTAAGGACCCAAAATATGATAAATAACCCTAAATTAATTTCTAACCAATAATAAAGGACCCAAAATATGATAAATAACCAACAACTATATTCTCAAATCTCTGAAAATAAGTTCAAGTCAAATTAATACCAACAATTACATACCAAAACTGATATACTAAACATGAAAATGAGAGTATTGAAAGAAGAATAAAAAAAAAACCCTAGATTTGAAATAGATATATATGTAGAACAAAACCTAGGTAAAAATGAAGATTATGGAACAAGTAGAAGGAGGCGTGCAGTGAGGCGCGAAAGATGAGAACAAGCTCGACCTATGTTCATTTGAGCCGACCCGGAACCGGATGTTTTTACTAGCTCGGGACCCGGACCGACCATACTCCGGGCTATGAACCGGATCGGCCCAATAATCCGGTATCCGGGCCGGACATGACCCGGTTCTTCATTTTGTACGGGAAAAATAAATAAATAAAATACTGAAAATGAGATAACAAATCAACAAAGACCTCCACAATACAAGAGAGACACTTCAAACTACAAAGTACCAACCAGGCAACCAAGCCATAAATCCCAGCAAAAATTTAATAAATATCATCATGATTCGTCAAAGAATCAGCCAAGGAGGAGGAACCATCAATAAACTCACCGTTCCCGCCGATGTCAAATGTCACCGCCGGCCCACCGTTCACCGGTCTTCAGTGTTCACAGTCACCACTGATTCTCTCGCTTGGCAATCGGCAGCAGCAAGAAAGGTCAAGAAGAGAAGAATAATGACTCAGAATCAAAAACCTAATTTCATGTAAGAGTACTAAAACACCCTTATTTTCTATTTTCATATTAGTGTTAGGAGTAGGGCTAGAAATGTAATTGTGACATTTTTATTTTTTAAAATGCATTCATAACCGGAGGCACATCCGGGTTTGACCCGGACCGATAACGGTCCGTTGTGTGTTCGGAACAGTCCGGGTCCTGGTGTAATTTGAAAAGCCCTAAGTGGGACAAACGAAAAAAAAAAAAAATCAAACAAAAAAACAGTGGAGAGACAGTAAAACCATACCTTAAAATGGCGGAATGAACTGGAATTGGAATGAAAATGTGGTGTTGCGGGTTCTGGAGCGGGTCGGACCATCCAGATCGTCCTAAAATGGGCGATGGGCTTGAGGTATGGTCGACCCAATCGGAGTCTGGAGGTTGCAACTGGCGAGGTTTCCCTGCCCCATGGATCTTGTTGTTTATGGTCAAAAGTCGTTATCAACCAATCATAAATCTATCTATACATACTAGTTTATGGTCAAAAGTCAAATGCATGGCATGTTGTGATTATTATTATACTTTAGTTTTAATTAATTAAATTAGTTTGACAGGGAGACCAACATCATATTATACTATAGGATCAATGCCATTAATAGAAGATTATCTTGTTAACAAAGTCTCATGACACCATGGAAAAAGACTGCTCAACTAATCAACCTTTGTTTATGAAGGATTAGGTATGGTTGTTTCTTTATAGGATTGCTGTCCCTTTTGTACTAAATACTTTCCAATCAACACCATTCTCATCCCAACTAATTGCTCGCTCTTCTTTTATTGACACTTGAAGCTATACCAGCAAGGTGCTAGATGGCTGAAGTTGTAATCAGTGTTGTGGCTAAAGGATTGATGGGAAAGGTGGTTTCTCTTGCTTCTGAACAGATCAGCCTTGCTTGGGGCTTGAAGGAGGCACTGGCTGACCTCACCGACTCTCTTCTCCTCATTAATGCTGTTTTACTTGATGCTGAGCAAAAGCAATCGACCAACCCTGCTGTGAGGGACTGGCTGCTAAAGGTCAAAGCCGTTGCTTATGATGCTGATGCAGTCTTGGATTACATGTCTTACCAACTTCTTCAACACAAAGTGCAGATTCGTAACCAGACCACAATCCAGTTGCATTTAAGTTTAAGATTGCTCAACAAGTTAAGAAAGTTAAAGAATCCTTAGACAAGATTTATAAGGAAACAGCTCTATTGGCACTCATCTATAAAGAAGGGTCTGTTTGTGTGGAGGTGGAAGAGACTGATTCATTCCTTGGTGATTCACAAGTCATAGGAAGGGTAGATGATGTTGAAAGGATAGTCAACTTGTTGATTGGCTCCACTAGTCCACAAGAACACATCTCCGTTGTTTCGGTAGTGGGTATGGGAGGCCTGGGGAATACCACTCTAGCAAAACTAGTCTCCAACCATGAGCTAGTCAAGAAGCATTTTGCTGAAACTATTTGGGTCTGTGCGTCTAATAACCTTGATGTCACTGAGTTATGAGAGCTATCCTAGAATGTCTCGCCAAAGTCCCTTGTGCTGGCACTAAGGATTCTATTCTTAAGTCCCTTCAAGAGCAATTGGGAGGGAGAAAATACCTTCTCGTGTTAGACGATGTGTGGTGCGAAGATCGTACTAAATGGGAGCATTTAAGACATTGTTTGTCAGTGTTCAGCAAAAATAGTGGGAGCAAAGTTGTAGTGACAACTCGCAATGATCAAGTTGCGTCCGTAATTCAAGAAGTGCTTCCTAGTCATAAGCATCATTTAGGACGATTATCGCCAGAAGAATGTTGGTCCATAATTAAGGAAAAAGTTTTTGGAAAAGAAGCTTCAGTTGATCCAGATTTTGAGCCAATTGGGAAGGCCATCGCTGAAAAATGTGGGGGCATACCACTTGTTGCAAGTGTCTTGGGAGGGACGTTGCGGCTAAAGAAGGAGATATGTGATTGGGACTTAATTCTGCACAACAAGATATGGGAATCGCTTGAGGACAACAATGGAGTGCTGCGTATTTTAAAACTTAGTTTTGACCACTTGCCTTCTCCTTCGAAGCAATGTTTTGCATATTGTTCAATTTTTCCAAAAGATTTTCAATTTAACAAGGAAGATCTAATTCAGCTTTGGATGGCTGAAGGCTTTCTTCAACCATCTCAAGGAAGTAGCATAATGATGGAGGACATTGGTAGTACATATTTTAAAATTTTGTTGGCAAATTCCTTGTTCCAATATGTCAACACGGATGATTCCAGACTGGCAGGATTCTATAATATGCATGATCTTGTACACGACCTTGCATGCTCTATATCAGAATCTGAGATCATGACTTCAGAGGACACTTTGATAGACATTAACCCTCATGTTCGTCATTTATCTTTTGTTTCTGCTGGGAACACAATGCCAACATTTCCAAGAGACGGTGCTACGAAGCTGCTCACTTTATTTTCCCAAAGTGATGTCTTTAGCAGCATCTCATTGAAGTTTAAGAGTGTAAGGGTCCTGAAGTTAGTGGGGGCTAATGTCTCTGTGTTGCCAACCTCAATTGGCAAGTTTAAAAGGTTGAGATGTCTCGACCTTTCAAAAACTAACATCAGTGCATTACCCAAGTCGATTGGCAAACTCTACCTTTTAGAAACATTAAGACTCCAAAATTGTAGGTTTCTTGTAGAGATTCCAGAAGAACTGAAAAACTTGATCAGTTTGAGACGTTTATATGTTGATCAAAAAATAATGAATCAGTTGCCTGTGGAAATGGTACGATTGCCCTGTATTCAAAGGTTGCCAGCATTTGTTGTGAATAAAGAGAAAGGTTATGGAATAGAAGAACTGGGATGCACAAACAATCTCACAGGAGCACTGGAGATACACAATCTTGAGCACGTGAGAAGCAGGGAAGAAGCGAGGAAAGCGAATTTAATTGAGAAGACTAGGTTATTGAAGTTGGTGTTCAGATGGAGCTACAGGACAAGAAGAGAAGATGATAAGAATGATGAAGATGTCTTGGAAGGCCTCCAAATTCACCCCTTTTTGACAGAGATTGAAATTTATAATTATCTAGGTGGGAAGTTTCCATCATGGATGCTTCAACTTCACAGTTTGGAACAGATAGATTTACATGATTGCTGTGAGCAGATTCCGACCCTTGGGCATCTACCCTGCTCAAGTATCTTCGAATATGGGGAATGAAAAAGGTGAAATCTATAGGCAGTGAATTTTATGGTAATGGTGATGGTGGTCATAATGATATGGCAATAGCTTCGTTTCCAGCGTTGAGATACTTTAAGCTTCAAGATATGGACAGTCTTGTGGAATGGATGCAAGCAGCAGCAAGAAGCGTGGTCTTCCCATGCCTGGAGGAGTTAAACATCATTGGCTGTCCAAAGTTGGAAACTGTCCCAAGTCATTTTCCTGCTCTTGTGAAATTGTTTGTGGAAAAAGTTGAAAGCCACATGCCTCTCTTACATCTCACCAGCTGCGCATCCACTCTAGAAGATCTCCATATAACAGATGTGTCAAATCTCACCACTCTGCCAGCTCGATTACTACCAAAAGGTAAAAGTCTCCGGTTTATATCTTTTACAGGTTGTCATGCGTTGAAGTGCATTGTGGAATCAGAAGACTCGCAACAACATCAGCATGAATGGAGCTGGTTCTCATCTCTTCAGACTCTTTGTGTCTGGAATTGTAGAAACCTGCAATATTTGGTGTGTGGAATGTCCATGCCAACAACTATTCAGTATTTATCGGTATCTGATTGTCCTATGCTAAGGTCTTTGCCGAGCATGGAGGGCCTGACATCTATTAAGTTTTTGAATATTAGACATTGTGAGGGATTAACAAGTCTACCAATCAGGCTACAGTTCTGCACGTTGCTCCAGTTCTTGTCTGTAGAAAGGTGCCCGGATTTGAAAAATGATTGGCTTGATTCGAAAGAATTCCATCATGTTGAGCATCTGAGCATTGAGTGCGGCGGAAAAGGTATGTTTTTGCCACAGGGGTTACAGTGCTTCACCAACTTAAAGAGGTTGGGAATCGGTGGGTTCTCAAGAGAGCTTGATGAATTCCCCAGCCTTACGCCCATCCATCATATCCTAATGTCCCTTGAAGACCTTAAATTGTATGGATGGTCTAAGCTCAATTCTCTTCCAAACACTCTTCAACACCTCACTGCCTTGAAAGCTTTGATAATGGAAGGTTTTAATGGGATAGAAGCTTTGCCAGAGTGGTTGGGAAACCTGTCGTCTCTCATTACTCTGCAAATAAGAAATTGCCAGAAGCTACAATGTTTCCCCTCAATGGAAGCCATGAGACGCCTCGACAAGCTAAATGTTGTGTATATTTCTAACTGTCCCCAACTGAAGAAAGGATGTGATGGAAATGGAGGCCCAGAATGGTCCAAGATCTCCCATGTTCGACAAATCATACTATGTTGAAGGTATAGATTCTTGAAACATTGATAACTTGTAAGATCTTCTGCAATCTCAGCTCTTAACAAATTTGGTTTATTGGTTTATTTTATTTTTTTTATCCATGCTGTGTTCCACTTTCAGATTGTATAATTATTTTATGGTTAGAGGAAGGCATGATGGTGTTAATACAAAATGCAAGAGGCTTGGAGATCTAAAAGCTCCCTTCTATGAAAGCTTAATTTTTACTATTTTTATCTTTTCACTTTCAGCAGATAAGTTGCAACAGCTAGAAGAAGTTCAAATGTTGAACTTGATCAATCTTTCAACATGACAGAAGATTGATGGAGCAGCTAGCGCAGGACGTGAGGAATATGGGTTATCGATGTGCTTCAACTTGTTTCCTTTATTTCTACATGTTCTTTGCAAAAACTAGTATCAATTTTGTCTCACAATTTCATGTTGGAGTTAAAGAGTAGTAGTATGTGATTGTGATTGTGATTGTGAGATGAGAGGGATGTAAATGGGGTTTAGGGCTTGGGTTTGGGATATTGTTATGGGCAATTGTAATTGTACTCTACTACCTATGTTGTTTATTTTTCAGTGTGACTGATTTAAGTATTATCAGATGCTACTACAGATTATGTTTCTAATCTATAGTCAGGGAAGGCATGGTAGAGTGACTGTGTTGTTAGCCTCCAGGTTCGCAAAGAATAATGGTGGTAGGCGGTGAGGGCAACTTTCGTGGTATAGAATCAGGTTGCAGGTCGTCTGGTAGTTTGGGGTCTGATTCAGTATGGTTTGGAGAAAACCCGGCAGAGTCTGGCATTGGTAGGACAGGTTGGGAGGAGGGCTTGTCTAGTGCACTCGGCTTGGTTAACTGGGTAACACCCAGTTCAAAAGAGATTTTACTAGTCAGTCAAAATCTTTCGATTGAGGTGTTAGGTGTTTTCATGTTTGGATTAGTTTTAGTAGAAACTTAAAGCAACTCCATTCAAGAACTCCATGCTCTTGGGATCCCGAAAATGGCAGAGGCCAAATGACCAGAGCTTATGAATTTTATTCTCTCACACTAATGAAAAAAATGACAAGTGTATTGTCTAAATAATTGAAATTAAGTACCAACAATGAAAAAAGATTTTTTTTATAGCATCTACAGTGCTAGACGCTAAGTGGGTGCTAAGAAGACGCTACCGGAAAAAATGCGTTGGAGTGGGCGGCGCTAAAGATACGGAGCTTGGCAGAGGCGCTTGACGGAGAGTCGGCGCCAAGACAATATGCATTTTTTTGTTCTTCTAAACTATATCTCAAAGAAGTTCTTTTACTGTAACATTAGTATCACTAGAAATATTTGGTAAAAATCAGTAAAAAAAAACTCATAGAAGGTGAAAATACATCTTTTAAAATGGTTCCTTTTGAATAAAATAGCTTAGGTGACATTCTCAAAGTCATTCTCACCCGTTATTATATACTATAGTATGAATTTGTATAACTTAATTCTAATTTTTTTAAGTTCACGGAACACTAAAAAACATTGTATCTAATCTCAATATATGTTTCTTAATAGAAAAACCATAAGGATTAGACTTACTTTATTTGCAGTTTTATTCTATGTTATACTATGAATTTGTTTGATCCAACTAAAAAAATCAAGATTTTTGCAACCCAAAATGTAAAAAAAAAAAATATAGATCGAATTTTGAATACATGTACATTCGATTCCAAATTATTAGTTATGGTTATCATATGCAAACTTTCGAAATCTCTCCTTTTATAACTATTCTACTAATCTCAAATCAAGAATCACGACTCTATACCAAAGTTAATTGCAAGCCATGTGAAAAAAAATCAAAAATAAAAAACAATTGCTACAAGTTTACAACCCCCATATGCAAAATTGTTCAAAAATAAAGTTTTGAAAGCTCTTATTTCCCATAGCAATCCAAGACCAATTCAATCTAAACTTTTTTTTTTTACTCTTTTTACATATAGACTATATAGAGCTAAGTATTTTGTCTTAAGACTTGAAAAAGTTATGTCCTCTCTCATATCCCTTCCTTAGCTTTCAAGTTCTTTAAAATAATTTATCACATCATCAAGATTTTGCAACACAAACCACTAACTATATATGGCTCGTTGCGTGTTTACCAAATTTAGAAGGAAAGCAATGTAAGTTAATTTTATATGAATTTTCGATATCAATAATGAGTTCTTGATTTCTTCGCATTTGGGTTTGTTTAGTTTATTGTTTTATG
>JAYMTA010002111.1:0-17497 GCA_036897625.1 Pelargonium cotyledonis | reverse complement strand
GGGGGTGGGGGGGGATTGTAAGTTGAGGATTGAAAATTGTTACAAGCCTTTAAAAGACAAAATAGCAAGGAGACAGTGATCATACCTGAATATATGAGCGAGAACAAATATTTCAACAGTCCGACGACCTAACTCCGTAAGACGCCTTTCATCACGCTCAATAGAATCTCTATTAAAGTCCTCTCCTGAATTTCCGTCCTGTCGACAATGGAACGGGTTCGTAAAATAATATAAGAACTCTGATTATTCTATATATGGATGTATCCACATATATACACGTAGATAGACAATAGAACAACTACAAGTACAACAATGCAATATAAGAAGAAATAAAACTGAAATTCTATGAAAAAATATATAGGATATTGCAAACCATTATCATATCCATAAAAATCTAAGAAATTAAATAATGTAGAATCAACTCTGCTGAAAAGCATTGCACCCAATCAGTTGACAAAAGTAAAACAATCTAGCTCTACATAAGGTCACTTCATTATACTATAAAAATCCACACGTAAAGGAACAATTTTAAACATTAGTGTGACTTCTACCTTAATATATATATAAAAGAATCTATACATTAACCTACCCATGTAAGATTTTGCCACTTCTGTATTCAGGTTGTGACTAGGGATTGAGAGATAAAGTGACCAGTCGAAAGCGCGCGCGCACACACACAATCACTTTATGATGATCTTGTATATATTTCTGAAGTGTTTACACTTCTCGCATATGTATATATTCCTCTACAAGTGTTATTCCCCTTTCATTTAGCCTCACACATATATCCTACATTATTTGAAACAGAAGACCTATCCTAAGTTTAAAAAACCACAACAAATACTCAAAACAAATGAATCTAGAACATTCAAGCCTATCATGTTTATTTATTCTAATATTTACATGGATAAGAAAACAGTATCACCATTAAGTCCAACCCCACATGTACAACAAAAATTATGGTATACAAAACTTCCTAGTCAAAGGTAAACCTAATATACAAGTACTTGTCAAACAAAAGAACAACAATTAAATTAAAAGAGAAGAAAGTTAAGAATTGCACAAACTCCAAGCAATACAGAATAAGCAAACAAAGCACTAAAAAACTAAATAGTTAAGGCAACACCATTCTCATCACATGATTAAAAAAATGGCATGGCTAAATTTACTTGGTAACAAGCAAGATAGGCAAATTTTTACATGGCATAATAGTTAGATAAACAGACACCTGTGCTTATAAAATCACCTTTGTACGGTTCTGAGGACCTTTATCTTCTTTTGGAGGCAATGGCTCCAGGGCAGCCCTCTCAAGTAGTAGTAAGACATCATCAACCAGCACAAACATATCCTTCTCCACTCGAACAACAGGCGCTGGAATTTCATCTGCATCCAACAATTTCAATCGCGCTTTCTTGGACTTTGTCTGACCTTCAAGAGCCTTCAGTCCACTATACAAGGAATCCATCACCAAAGTAGACGTGACTTCCTTTTCTATAAAGAAGTGCTTCACAACTACTTTCAGAATCACATCTGTTTTTTCCTTAGACATGTGACGCCTGGCATTTTGGTCAATTCCCAACCAAAACGCACAAAAGCTACAATATTGCAAATCATCTGTTAAATAAGAATTAATGTGACCACTTGTATATCAAGATCAATGACAACCAAAAACTATGAAGCAAAATAAATATAAAATGCAATATACTCATAGAACTTATATAGGAAAAAACGAAAAATGAATAATGTCAAACCATGATGTAGGGAAGTTGAAATATTTTCTCTCAGAGTACTATTCTACAAAGATATGAGGATTCACGTAAATACACTGCATCATAATATTTAAATTACAAACAGAAAAACAAGAAGAGCATAATGTATAATATATAAATTCACCACCATATCTTCACGTAATAAAAGTAGCATATGCAAAACCAGTAATAACCTTGAAAATAATTAGTAATCACCCAAACGTACAAAATAAAAAACTAATCCAGAGGAAAAATTACAATACCTTGACCACCTAGCTTTGTCCTTTATCAACTTCTCAAGCTTTCCTCTTCTCTCCTCCACAAAACGCCGACATATCTGCTCCACATTTGTCAGATACACCCTAACAAGTTCTCTTCTATACTGACAATCAAGGCAACGAAATGGCCTGTCTACTTTCTCCCTGGAAATCGAAGATAGAAGTTATGGTAAAGCCGTGGTAAATTAATATTAAACAAATGGAAACTATGTATAGACAAAAGACCAACTCCATTACAATTAATAATTGAAAAAGGCCTTGGAGGATTAATGATTGTCTAGCAATTATCATTTGGTAAAATCCAGTCAGAAACTTGAGAAGCAAAGCTATAGCTGCTAAAGCAAGAGGAAGCCCACATAAAAAGTTTTAAGGTACTGAAGCAAAGAAGTTACTAGTAAAACCCTAATGCTTAAAGTGCTTCGTGCACCAAACTGAATTTAGTTGCTTACAAATATATTCCCATTGCATAACTTAAATTCTTGAATCACCCTATACTAGATATTATCTTATACGCCATTGCTTTCATTCAACTCAAGAGAATAAGTAACTTCAAATTTGACACTCCACAAAGTTCAACACCCTTACCAGCATTAGATTTTTCATAGACTTGGTAAAACTTCATTCAAATGCCAGTAAATCCAGCAAAGACTATATGGAAGTAATAACTAAAACCATGTGATTGTTACAGTAACTCACAAGTATGCTATGACTATAAAACGTGAAAAATGAAACACTAAAGGAAAAGGGATGCAAATAAATCCATTATAGAAGACCTGATAACTTGAACTTGAGCCTTTATGATAAGGGTGTCAAGCTCAATAAACCCATCTAGTACTTTTGATAGCTCCATAAATTTCTTCCATCCCCAGTCATGCTCTTTCTTCCAAAACCGGTGTAATGTATCTACAAAATATGAATAAAAAAAGAGCTGAACACTCACTAAAATCAGTATTACTCCTGTCAAAACAGTTGATATATAAGCAACCAACCAGAATATTTTGATTTCTTTGGATCTTTATTAACCACAGCTATTGTAAACTGAGAAAAATGACTCCAGCCTGAATAACAGAACAAACAAAAAAATTGTTAACACGAATACAGAGACCCACAAACCAATGACAGCAAAAACAATTTTGAACTCGACAAATATACCGTACCTGGAAGAAGCTTATCATGGTTTGCAACGCAGAGGAATAAAGAAAGATGATTACAAACATCACAACCCTGAGGATAGATCAGAATGTACCTGGCACCCATGGTAAAGGCTTATATCAAAACTAGAAAGTTAAGAAAAATTCATGTTAACAAAACTAACAGGAAGAATGAACTTCTATCTGACCAGCGAATCATGTATCATACCATTGAATGTTTCTGAAGCAAGGACATGAACGAGTTTTTCACAGTCCAATGCTACATCATATAGGAACCAACATCATAACACTAAAACTTAGACAATAGAAGGAATGTTAAGGTTTTGTATTTCCATACAAATGAAATAGTCGGCTACTCTTGCTAAGGGATGAATTACTTTACTACCGGTCACTAATGGTAAATGCTCACAAGTCATAACCAAGGAATCATAGGTGTTTAGTATATATTACAGGTTACAATATCATTAAAATTATAAAATATGGCCTGGAAGAGATATTGTAACTGATGGTATATGCAAACTTTATGTAATAAATGAGTGTGTGTGGTCCAAATAAACTGAACATGTAATATATGAAGCTCTCGCAAATATGGTAACACAAATATTCAAATATATATGCGGTCTCAATGGTAACAAATTACAAGAAGAAAATGAACCAAACTTTAAATATGAAAAGTGACTTATATTCAAAACCTCCTACCATTTGTAGCCGCCAACCTCAAACGCATTACTACGAAGTTCTCTTTTGTTTATCTGTGAAAATTTCTCTATCTTCCATGTATACTTCCCATATAATTCAGATGGTTTTGGCCCTACAAAGGAGCAGCTAGTTTATAAAATAAAAAAAATTACACAATGAAAAACAACAGCATCAACAAGTCATTTTGAGATATTTAGAACCTCATGATTTATGAGATTCTTGATTGTGCCTTAAGTACAATAGTTTAATGTTATCATAGATTAATCCTTGAACTACACTTATTTCCTATTTCAGTATAGGTCAAGTCTTGTAATGCCCCCTATAGAAAGGTCTTACTTTCTACTAACAAATCATATCCACATATATTTTACCAATTTTACATGGTATCAAAGCCCTCTTGATCTTGAAGAAGTTGTAGTATTCCAATGCCAAACACTGTTGCTTTAGGATAACAGTGTTCGAGCATCTTTTTTAAACAAAATTTCTATAAGGCATAAAAATGTGGACATCCCTTCAGTTCTTCACACAGAAAAATACAAGACCAAATTTTTTTCTGATTGTTCTAACTCTCAACATTTAGTTTAGGGTCTTTTAAATCTACAAGTATGTTTAGTGATTTTCAAAATCCAACAAAGCTATGGTGGTTAAGAGGGCTCCGATCATGTCTTGTGATGCACAATATAAGGGTCTTATTTTCTACTATCAAATCACATCAATATAACATATATTTTTATATTTTAAAATGGTATCAGAGCCCTCTTGTTCGTGAAGGTATTATATTATAGACTTATAATCTTACAGAGCCACACACTATTGCCTTAGGATAAAAGTGCTGGGGATCTTTTATAATACTTAAACTTTTAACATTTTTCAAAAAAGGCATAAAAATGTGGGCATCCCTCCACAAAGAAAAACACTAGACCAGTCATGTCTTCTGAGTGTGCTAGCCATCAACATTTAGCTTAGGGCTATTAAATCTAGAAGTTCGTTTATGAGTTATTTGCAAAATCCAACCAAGCTATGGTGGTGAAGAGGGCTCAATCAGTCATTCCTTGCAATAGCATTGACAAAGGTGAATAGACCAGCTTTAGTGTGCATCTCATTAGATTTTCCAAAAGTCATTGATTTCATCAATTGGCATTTTTTTGGACAGTTCTAGTCACATTTTTATCGACTTTGAGACTTTCACAAACTAAAGTTCCTATTTGGTGGCACATTAAGTTTAACAGGAGATGTTGACATATTGAGAATCTAACTTTTTTTATAGAATTGCTTAATTATGCCTTATTAAGACAACATAATTGTTGCCATAGAATAAGTCTTTGTATTCTTAAGGCCAAACAAAGGGCTTCATTTCTACAATCAGATCACATCAGTAGGACATGTATTTTCTTATTTCTACAATTAATTTCAACAGACAGGACACACATATTTTGTAACATCACAAGAAAATTAATTCAAAATGTGGAACTCCTTTATTTTGACTTGACATTTTTCACTGTTAACTTAAATGAAACATGGGCAATTCATCAAGTATTCAAATGCCAAACAGATGGAAAGCAGGAAAATAAGATAATCATAAACATCTAAGCATGAAAGACTCGTTACTATAGGCATGATAACAGAAAAACAATTAGACAGGACAAAAGCATTAAAAAAATACATTGTACAAAACAAAAGAACCAAAAGTAAGTAGACATAGCAATTAAGAAATTCAAGTAAAACACAATGTGAATATCACATGATACATTTTAATCATCTTTCCGACACAAATTACATAGGCCAAAATGCTCTATCGGTGTGAAACATTTATTCATATTTCAATTGCCTATTGTATCCGTCCAGATAAAACACTCTGGAAACTAAAAAATCTTTCAGAAAATCAGAATCAGCATCCCTTTTTTTCTTAAAAAGTTAAAAATCTAAAAGTTTTCCAATAAAGAGTTGAAAAGCTTCTAGAGGATCTTATATCCCAATGATAAGGAATTTTCAATTGCAAAAGCCCTCCACATTACACTACAACCATGTCTCTAATGTACTATTGAGGAAGGAAGCAACAATTTTAACTAGTAGCATCTTCCAACACACAAATGGATTTTCTTCTTCTAATAGGGTAGGCATTTTCATATCAATGGATTCCATAAATAAGAAACATAAGGCCAGTGTACATATATATTCCTCCAATGTTTCTCCCTACTTACACTAACGAACAAAGACCCATTATAATCATCCTTCAAATTGGCCAGTGTACATATATTTTCCTCCAATATATACCCTACTTACACTGATGAACAGAGACCCATTATAATCATCCATCACAATGATATCTGAAAGTAATTAGAAGCTCCATAATCCAAATGTTCACCGACATCCAAGAGCAATTGTCTTCATGATCTCATTTCCAATCTATTAGCATAATACGGAGAAAATTATCACAATCACTGTCTAGACCTCCCTGAACTCCTAAAGTGTGTTGGCTACACCCCGTAACTCTTCACTCTTGTTTGTTTCTGCTCTCCAAATTTCTTTTACCGGAGACCAATTGTTAAACCAATTCTACATTTCCAATTCCTTTTAAATATGAATAAATGGTGTCGAGCCTCTTGGCATGGGCCAGATAATTTTTGGATGGGAACACGGTACACAGTGGAAAAAGGAAACACCCCAGCACAATTAGAATAGAAAAGGGCATACCACCATCATCATCATCATCGGTGTCCCAGTAAGGAGGTGAAGTTGAAGGAGTTCCATTTTCCACCTGCTCTGAAGACCGCCATTCCGCCAATGCTTCCCCAGACTGGCAACGCTGCCCACTTGAAATCCCCTCTATAGACTTTCCAACTCCAAGTTCATCACTTGCCGTCCCAGCCATTTCCCACTTTGATGCTCCTTCCCCACACTCCTTCAACTTCACCTGTGCGTAAAATAAGAGGGGTCGCATCAGAAAGTGGTCAAATGTAGTTCTTAAACCTCACTGCCCCAAACAAATACATAGACATTAGTCATCCAAAAGGAGCCGCTGCTGTCCCAATAAAACAGAGAACAGCTCGTCCATTACAATTACCCAAATGAATGCACATGATGAACCTGACTTGCTCCCAAAAAATTAAGGAAAAAGTTGAGAAATTTTAACTGCTAGCCCCTGAAAATTCAATTACTTTGTAGCTGAGCAGTTAATAACATGCACTAATCCTGATACAACTCTCTGGTTCAGCTATATATATGTAATCTAACTATTAAAAAAAACGAAACTTTATCATCATTTGCATTCCTCGTCAAATAAAACCATCGTATGGACGGGAACCAATCTCAAAAATGATGAACAGAAATAAACCCTAAACTCAAATAACTGAAAAACAATCAAAAGAATTGAGAAACAAAAGGAGCAAGCAAATTGCGTCAGCCCAATTAAACCCAGGATGACAGATTCCCCATCGCAGGAGCCAAAACCCTGATGGAATCAAACCCTAACAGAGAAGAAAGCAATGAAAAATGGAAGGGGACAAAAAGAAAGGAGAGAGTGATAGAGATCGAATGAGAAAACGCACCAAGAACGAAGAAGAGAGGTCTGTGAATTGGCAATGGCAGCTCTAACGATAAAAGAGAAGATACTCAGAGAGAAGAAGGTCGAAGGAGAGCAGCAGAGAGAGAGAGAGAGAGAGAGAGAGAGCAGCAGAGGCGGATCTCAATAGAGAAAAATTGTATTTAATTTAATAATTCGTTTTATCTCTGTAATTAAAGTTTTATTTTCATAAGAACATGAATTAAATAAATAAATTCACCATCTGATTTTGGGTGGTGTACAGTAGGATTCGTGTTCCTCAAATAATTTCATTTATTATGAATAATAATAAAAATAAAATAAAAAAAAAGGTGGGGATGATGCGAATATTATGTAATAAGAAGGGTCGGTGACATGAACACCAATAAGGAAGAGACTTGAGGTGGGTCCCACTTCCCTGAAATTAACCTAATTAGGGTTTACAATTTGTGATTTGGGCTGGACTTTGATTGCCAATGGGTCTACTGTGTACAAAGCACAATCAAGAATCAAGATCAAGGCTCGGTTTGCTTCAAGGAAAACAGAGTTCTCAAAAATGAAATTTTTTACAGGATTTGTCTTGATGGGCTTAATATAAGTCCAACAAAAGTAACAACTATTATGGAAAATGAACCTTAACATATAGTAACTTAATAAGTACCATCACCCTACAAAAAAAAAAATTAAGTACAATCATCATCCATGATAAGCTACTTGTCTACCTACTCTACAACAACTTAGCATTTAAGTTATTTTGTTAGTCTTAAAATTAATCATTTTTTAGAGTTAAAGGCATTAATGGTATCCAAATTTTGGCCAAAATCTAATTTTGTACATAATCTCTTATTCTACTAGAACTGATACCTACACTTCTATTTTGAACTCAATTTCATACATGTTATTTATTCTCGTTAGAGATTCGTTAACGCCTGTCAAGTTGTACATAGACTTGCCTACATTGAATTTTTCGCTGATGTGGTCATTGTTGCCATACGTTTCATTAAATGATATGGAATATATATATATATTTTGCATACATGAAAAAATTCTACATGATAGCGTGGAATCAAGAAATTAACAAAAAAAATTACAAAAATATGGAGCTAGCTCTGTTCCACTTCCCCCCTTCCGTCAACATTCGATGGAGTTCCAGCTCTGGCTGCTTTTCTAGATTTGTACGTCAAAGACGACGATCTCTCCACCGACGGTCGCCAAAAACTAGCGAGTCTCTCCTATGACGTTGGCAAGGTGGTAGAGCGCACGGGGAAGCGCCCCTGAAAGTTGTTTATGTCGATCCTCGGGTCGATAAACAACATGTTCAACATATCTTGGTGGACCGTGGTCGAGGGCCCCAACCTCACTGCAGAGCCCGAAAAAGAGAAGACTTTTGCGAGAGGATCATTGGTAAGGGCATGGTGGTTGTAGCGCTCATTTCCCTGCGCCACAAGGACCTTCTTCGTGACCACCATCGTGGCCACCTCGATGTCAGAGACATCAACAAAAAGAAGGTCAAGGGGACCGATCCCACGTGTAGTAGCCCCCACAAACGCAGTAGAAGAGGTCATCCCATAAGATAGAGGGCCCCTAATGACGAGTAAGTCGCCTATGGGCCTTCTTGTCCCCAAATTCTTTGGTTATCATGGCGAGGACATTATTCCCCATCTCAACAGTAGAGGGAATGAGCTTTGAGGGGTGAGGAATCCTCAAGGCAGCCTCAGTCTAAGACGCAAATAATTGAACAGGTGGAGTACGAGCAGACATGTTGCCTGAAGGCGAATTATGGATCGCCTTTAAGAGCTTTACCCCGAGGAAGAGATCTTGCTCATGTTCAATCACTTAAACATTATAGCAATACCTAAAGACAACGTCTCAGTCAGAATTCAGGAAAATAAGACCCCAAGATAGTGGGGAGCAAAATATACAAATAAGGGCAATACAAGTCAAAGTTGAATGGGGCCCGGGGTCCCCAGGGATGGTTAAAGCCTTGGAGACAAAGGGTCTGGAACCCATAAACAGAATAGCTACAAGACGAAGATAAAAGGGGACCCGACCTCGGGGCCCCCAAGGCTGAGACAAACCTTGGGGACAAGAGGTCCGGAACCCATGAATGAAGTCGCAAAAGTTGAAAACCAAAAGAACCTGGGTCCCGGGGTCCCCGAGGCCGGGATAAGCCTTGGGGAAAAAGGCTTTGGGACCTCTCCTTCACATGGATCGAGGACCTCAAGTTCTGATGAAGTTTACAAGAAAAGAATATGACGAGTCTTGTCTGAAACAGAGATAAGGTCTCCACCCCCAAGCCCGGATAGACATCCACTAGAAGCCAAAGAAAGACCCTAAGCCCCAAGAAGAAAACATGCAGTTCAAGAAAAAGTTCCAAGACGACAAGAAGACCATAAGATCAGGATCCAACAAAATGAAAAGAAGAAAAACTATCTACTCCATCACATGCAACAAAGTAGTCCATCAAAAGCAGAAAATAAAAAAATTTCATTAAACTAGATGTACAAGGTATAAAACAT
This sequence comes from Pelargonium cotyledonis, assembly GCA_036897625.1. Lineage (NCBI taxonomy): Eukaryota > Viridiplantae > Streptophyta > Magnoliopsida > Geraniales > Geraniaceae > Pelargonium > Pelargonium cotyledonis. Next base: position 7,561 of record JAYMTA010002111.1, on the reverse strand, counting down.
ACATCAACAATAATGGTCCTTCAAGCATTAAGACCCAACGTGGGACTCAACCTCTGGGATTCGGCTCTAAAGGCCAGACACGACTACTTCCCAACTATCTAACCCTAGATAGAGGGCCCAAGAGACAAACTCCTCTGAAGACATAATGGCAGAGAAAATGACCCAAAACATAAAGACTCACAAGAAGCAAGCGACTTGGAGAAGAAGATGGCGAACGAAGCATTTCCTGAAACCTCGGAACCTGCAACAACAAAAAAACCCCCAAAAGACAGAAAGGTTAGCAGGAAGAAAATGAACCAACAACACTCAACAAAAGAAGATAAGACTCGAAGCCCATGGAGGATCCAAGTCCGAAGCAAAAAGGGTTTCTCATAAGAAACCCTAACGCTTCAAACAGAACCCTTAACAGGATTCTCGGGCATGAAGATGAAGCCTCAAACGACGGAGACCCCATCAACAAAGCCTCTGAAGGCCAATGAAGAAAAGCCACAAGTTAATAGGGGCAAAGATCTCACCGAAAAATTTTCCCGCCAAAAAGGAATCAAGCTTTTCAGCGATAAAACCTTAACTTTAACCCAATGTGGGCAAGCGAAAAGCAAAGCCAAGGCGAATAAACTAAAAGAAAGAATATCAAAACTAGATTCGACCAATAAAGCGAAAGAAAGAGGAATGAATAACAAACCTCCTGATCAAAATGAACGAAAAGCGAGGATGAAAACGTAGCAAAGTGGAGGCAACAACGACGGTGAGCGAAAGCAAGGATCTTCTCAAAGAACAAGGTTGAAATCTCTATCTCTCTCGATGGACTCTCTGAAAACGTAAGGAGTAAGAAAGAAGATCGAGTAGGGTTTTATATACGAAGAAGACCAAAGGTTGGTGGGAAGATCAAGAGTTGGTGATAGACTTCGATCTAGTATGTCTCAGAGCACGGTACGTCTCACTTCTCACCAATCCCACAACAACGCAATAGGTCAGAGTCAGCGAGTTCAAAATTCAAAATCAGTCAAGAAGGTCAGTGAGTCAGCGCTCTAAGTCTTGACTCATTTGACTCCGTCAACCCTCTGAACTTAACTTCGTGAACTCAATCATTGCTATTTGGACGAAACGACATCTCGACTAGTGCGTTTAAACTTTTGTAAAATTTAGGCGCGTTAGGGTACAAAATGAAAATGTGGGTACTAAGTCTGATAGAATTAAAAATGGGGTACTAAATTGGGTTTCAGTCCAAAGTTTGGGTACCATTGATTAATGTTTTGAAAACCAGACCGACTTGGCCGGTCCGACCGGTTCAACCGGTAACTGGTGGGGTGACTGATTTGGGTCACATAAAACCCGGTGATGTTGGTCAAAATCGATCAAACCCGATAGACTCGATGACCGATACGATTGGACCAATTCTAATTGTATGGGTTTGAGGCTTTTTTTTTAACTTCTGTGGGGATTTTCAGTGGATTTTTTTTTATTTTATAGCCCATTTTGTTTTTGATAAAAAATGTATGGCCCATTTAAATCCTTATTAAGTGCTAATTTCTTATCCAAAAGAAATCTATGAGGTGTAAAGGTTATAGAATAAAAAATTAGATAAAGTAAAGAGCAAAGTAGGAAAGCAAACCCTATTTGCCTTTGGCTATTTGTTCTTGTTGTGAGTCTTGTTTTTGGTTCTCTCTTTCTTTTACAACAACCAACAACCAAGCAACAACCAGCAACCACCAACCACCAACCAAGCAACAACCAGCAGCCACTTGGTGGTGGTGGTGTAAGAGACCACTATGGTGCGGTAAGGTGCTAAAAACTCTAGGTTAGGGTTAAGAGATATAGTCTCTTCCTGAACACTATTGGTTTCTTGTGTATATACCCCTTTAGGCCGTTGCTTATTAAAAAAAAAAAAAAACCAGCAGTCACTTGCCTTCTTGGAATACACAACAGCAACCCAGCAACAAGTATTTCTTTTCCTCTCTCTTATCATGTTTAATTACAAAATATATATGATTTAATTATTTACTAAGCTAGAACTTTATGTAACAAATTAACAATTAGATACTAAGCTTGGCTAGAAGTAGAACATATATTACTTAATTATTTACTCTAGAGCTTCTAACATACTTCTAATTGTTTTAAGGGTTAAATATTTCCAGACCCCTTGGACTCGTTCCCATTATAGAGTTAGTCCCTACATTTGATTTTTAGTTGCCATGATACCGGACTTGAATTTTTTTATAAATTAGTACTGGTTACCTGTTGTAGCCGGTTTGACACAAATATGTCATCTTCATTGCCACATAGATTGTCCACGTCATCTATGGACTTGGTTTGTCTTATCTCATTCTTGAAATGGTGCCGTTTTGATTTCACCATCTCTCATTCTTGATGGTCTTCAACTCTCATCCTTGCCACCGCTCGATGAAATTGTGTACCAGTTTGTCCAAGCACACAGAGCTCGATTCAAACTCCACGGTGATTACTCAATATTCGCCGTTCTTCAACACTGGCAGTACTAGGCTTGCCCGTCGAGGAAAAAACTCGCAACTGTCGATCGAAGCGCCCCTTAAAGAGCGTCTTTAGAACCGGCTTCGCTGAATCTGCATGGATTGGCTCGCTTGGGTCTGGTAATCAATGTCGATCTTCATCAACATGGGCATGATTGACTAAAAGCTTACAAGACAATTTTTGTTTTTAGAAATTGAAGCTTTGCTCTAATTATAGTGTCACTCCAATCTCAAAGTTGCGCCCTAGGATTTGTATAAGATTGTACCTAAAATTTATGGTAGCTTTGAAGACAAGGAAAGTAAAAAATTAACTCAAAAAATTCACTAATAAAACTCTCAAGCTACATTCATTGTCTATTTATTTTCTCTTTGTCTAGTTCCTAACTCATAAACCAAAGTTTGTGTTCATATAAAACAACAAGCATCCCCACCGTCGCTCCGAATCCACCCCATTATTGTCAACATCAAGTCCTCTGGTAGAACATGGTTGGGTCGAAGATCCACACCATCAAATCCCCAACTGGTACCAACCCAATTTCTCTATCTCCATTATATGATTACTGTTAGTTTCAATTTTTAAAATAGTTGTATAAATTTTGGAAATTTTTAAGTATGATCAGTTAATATTTAGGTTGATTTTTGCCAATTTCTGGAATATGGTGGGGTCGACGTGATGGTGGGGTGGATACCGAGCGGAGGCGAAGAAGAAAGAAAACCATTGAAGAATGAGAGATGGTGAAATCAAAATGACACTATTTCAAGAATGAGAGAAGATCATCTAAGTCCATAGATGATGTGGACAATCTATGTGGCAGTCTACATGGCAAGGTACATGTCAGTGTCAAACTAGTTGCAGCAGGTAACCTATACTAAATTATAAAAAAAATTCAAGTCTAAGGATCGTGACAACTAAAAAACAAATGTAGAGGCCAACTCTAAAATGGGAACGAGTCCTAGGGGCCTGGAAACATTTAACCCTTGTTTTAATTGTTGTAGTAATACAACCACTAATGGTGGCGCAGTTGGTTAATCTAGGTGTGTGAGTGGGAGGATATCTCAGGATCAATCCCCACTCAACACATTCTCGGTGGTGGTGGTGTAAGAGACCACTTTGGTATGGTAAGGTGCCAAAAGCTCTAGGTAGGGTTAAAAGACATAGTCTCTCTCCTGAACACTATTGGTTCCTTGTATATATACTCGTTTAGGCCGTTGCTTATCAAAAAAAAAATTGTTGTAGTAATGTAGTTTGTTTGTTGTGTAATTATTTAGTTAATTAGAAGTTTTGATTATTTATTTAATTATTATATATTTGTGTTTACTTATTTAATTAATTATTGTATATGCAATGTGATAGTTAATTATTATGTAATTTGATAGTATTTGTCTTTTGAGCAATTATACAATGTGCATGATAGTTAATTATTATGTAGGTATGTTTAGGTAATTATTAGTTTTTATGTTCTCCTATTTATAAATATGTAGAGAAATGGCAAGTGCATTAACACCATCCGACAGTTCAATTCCATCCGCAGAATCAATTTAGAAGAAGAAAGATCCGGCTTGGGAATATGCAAGTGAGATTGTCACTAATGGTAGAAAAGGGAATGCGTGTTGTTTTTGTAATACAATTATTTATGGTGGTGATATTAATCAAATGAAGCAACATCTTTTTGGTGTGAAAGGTCAAGTGCAATCATGTAGGAAAGTTCCGGAACAAATTAGATTTCGGCTCAATAATCTGCTGAAAGAGATAGAGCGAAAAAAACAAGAAAAGACAGATGGAGTGGAGTATTCATACGATCCTAGTGTACATCAGTTTGAGGGAGATGATGTTGATATTGAAGTTGAAGAAATTACTCGTCCAACAAAGAAAAAATATGTGAAAAGAAAGGGAACATCTTCAAGAATTGATTATTACATGACGTCAAAGACTTCTAATCAACCTACACTTCAAGCGATGTGGCAAAGCCTTCAAAAAAATCTGGAGATTGATATGACACTTGCTAAATGATTTTATGATGCATGTATCTCATTCAATGCTGTAAATTCTCCATGTTATCAATCGGCAATGGAGAGAGTTGCATCTATGGGAGTAGGGTACAAGGGTCCTAATTATCATGCTTATCGAGTGAATTTGGTAGAATCCGCAAGAAAGGAGGTCCAGTAGTTGGTTAAAAGTTTCAGAAGTCATTGGGAAGAAACATGATGTACTATTATGGGAGATGGATGGAAAGACATGAGGGATCGATCATTGATTAATTTTTTGGTGTATTGTCCTAAGGGAATTTCATTTATTAAATCAGTTGATGCTATAAATTTTGTTGCTGATAGTCAAACATTGTGTGGATTATTTTTAGAAATTGTGGAGCTAGTTGGTCTTAAAAATGTTGTTCACATGATGACAGATAATGGAGCTAACTTCAAGCTTGAAAGAAGACTATTGAGTGAGAGGTATCCGGGTATTGCATGGTCTTAATGTGCAGCTCATTGTATTAATCTTGTGTTGAAGGACATTGTTGACATTCCTTATGTGCTTGAGTTAGCTATCAAAGCATCAAAACTCACTTGTTTTGCATACAATAGCAAGTGTGTACTATCTTGGTTGAGATATAGGGATGGGTGGAGAGTCTTGGGCCAACATGGTTTGCTACCACTTTAATCACATTGAAAAGTCTTCATGATCACAAACATCACTTGCAAGCTTTGATAGTAAATGAAGAATTTTTACAGCACAAAAATCTTGCAAGGAAACAAAAAATAACTGAAGCAAAATCAATTATTTTAGATGAAAAGTTTTGGAGTGATATTTTGATTATGGTGAGGATCACTGTGCCACTTATTCATTTGTTACATTTAGTGGATTCTGACGAGAAGCCCTCACTTGGTTACATATATAAAGGCATGTTAAGGGCACTTCAGGCTATTAAAGAAATATTTCGAAACAATAAGAAGTTGTATAAGCCTTACACTACAATCTTGAAATCACGTTGGGATAGATAACTACGCCAAAGCCTTCATGTTGCTGCTTATTACTTGAATCCTGTTTTACAGTATGATAGAGACAATTTTACAACAAAATGTGATCTTCTTAATGGATTATTAGATGTCATTGAAAAGTATGACAAAGTCATATCCATAAGGATGACTGATTTAATTGATGAAGTGGTCATTTTTCAGGATCGATTAAGTTCTTTGATCTTCATCTAGCTCTTGAATGTGCTAAAACTTCCTGTCCAGGTAATCTTTTTTTTAGTTACATTAGTCATTAGTAAAATTTAAAATTTTACATGTTATTAAATATGACTATATTAGATAATGATTTAATGATATTATTATCAATTCTTGTAGATGAATGATGTAAAGTTTTTTGTCATAGTTGTCCAAGATTGCAAAAGTTAGCAATTCGCATTTTAAGTCAAATTGCTTCTTCTTCTGGTTGTGAGAGAAATTGGAACATTTTTGAACGTATACATACTAAGAGAAGAAACAAATTAGAGCATCAAAGACTTCAAGATCTTGTGTTCATTCATTACAATCTGCGGTTGGCTAAAAATGTATTTACTATTTAGTACATATCTACTATCTATCATCTAACATTAAAATTTATTGTCGACTTTTGATACATAATTCATTTACCATTTTAATTGATTGAAATATTTGTGTTCTATGCTTGAATTGCAAAAACGACCATATGATTTCATTGATTATGAAAGTATTGATAATGTGGAATGTCGGTTCATTGAGGAAGTGCCTAAACCGGAATTGGATTGCAATGAGTTAGAGGGGATGCTTCAAAATGCAACAACATCCAACGCAAATGAGGGTAAATTATTACATCTCTATTTCATACTTGAGAATATATAGTTTCATTTATAATTAGTTATAAATAACTCATACCTTCTTCTTGTTGTGGTAGATGATGGCAATGTAACACAAATTGATTTTTCATATTTTGGTTGTCCAAGCAGTCATATGATTTATAGTGATGATGACAATTGGATACCACTACCACCTCCTGGATTTCAAGGGCAATAGGATTTAGTTTATTTACTTTTGTTGGGACCTTTTGAGTTTTTGAATAATGTTACTTAGTTTCAAGGTTGTTATTTTGGAGTTTGGACTATTTAGAAAGTTGGTTGTTTGTGAACTTTGTTGAAGACTTTGTATTTTGTATTTCGAATTTGATGTTACTTATATTAGTATAAGTATGACATTGTTTGTGATATATTTAGTATTAGTTTGAATGTTTGCATGTTTGTTGATGATATAATTAGTTTAGTAAATTTAGAATATTTTTTTAGTTTCAGGTTAGATAATTACATATCAATAGAATTTTTGTTTGTAATAGACTATTTCTAGGTGTATCATAATTATCATGTTTATTATGTATTATTTTTTTGGCATTTGTATGATTTTTTGTATTTAAATACACTTATATATGACATCATAAATTAGATGATGATATCATCATAACCGGCCCGGTCGGTTGACCCGATCGACCTGGTGACTTGACCGATTCGACGTCTGAGTCGGTTTTTAAAACATGATTTGTTCCGCTCGAGTCCTCAAACTATGACTTGTTCCGCTGGGGTCATAGTTCACTTGTTTTTATTCTCGCGAAGGACATTCCGTTAAATGGCTAACAGAATCCGTTAAAATTGACTGACAGCGTTAAAATTTAATTAAAAAATAATTTTTAATGGTGAATTTACTATTTTGACCTTCCTCACACCCTCTCTTCTTCACACCATCTCTTCCTTACATCTAGCAGTCCTCTCGTCTGTCGACAATGGGCTCACTCCGGCGACAATGGCTTCAACAGTTCTGGCGAGCCCAACGGCTTGGAGAGTTTGCTGCCATGGAGATCTAGCGAGCTGGATGACGAAGGGTCACCATCTTCGGTCGTCGTCGCCGGCCGATCCGTCTCAGGTATGGTCGATTTCCTTTGCTTGTTTACGCCGGTAACGGGATCTTTCACACATACTCTGGTGAGAGTCGGGGCTCCCGCGACTTGGTTCTCCGGCCACGAGACCGTCCGATCCTCCCTTCTGTTATTTATGCTCCGCCGTGGATGG